>JARFNW010048730.1:0-14112 GCA_031763155.1 Dirona albolineata | reverse complement strand
TTTAATATAGCCTTAGAAATCCTTAGACCGCGCAAGCCCCTCCACCGCGGCAAGGTGAGACACAATTGGAGGAGACAATTCAAGTCATATGGGGAGAAAGGAAAGGGAGATGAGGGGAATAGAATCAAACTAATGTCACACCTGCCAACTGTCCCGATTCCTCCAGGCTGTCCCGGCTTTAGGATCTTAGAAAATGAAAATAAACCTCAATAAATTGCCCATTCTATGGCTATTTATTTTTTAATCATGAAAAAAAAATGTGGATGTTCGTCTGGGTGGGCTGTCCCCGATTCCAATTTCTGAAGGTTGGCAAATCACATCCAAAACAACTTGAAAAATCTTGCGTGGCATTCCTTGATTGCAAAAAAAAATAATGCTCCTGAAAATGCCTAGTTTAGTAGATTACTAAATAGCCTTAGGGTCCAAACAGACACATACCTGACACCGACGGTCAGACACCAACGTTTTTATTTATAGCTCATGGAGAATACATGGTGTAGATAGGTAAATGCACACCTGCCAGACTCCAGACTTCCCAGAAACCTTTTTTATTTTTAAGAACTGCCCGATGGAAAATGGCTGTCAGTGGTCAGTGTCCAGGCGTATGTCTGAAACCACCTTTAGTTCCTGGTAATTCCTAAATTAATGATTATATCATCATACTTATTGATTAAGTAAACAAAAAAATGTCTGTATAAATAAATGAAGTCCCTTTATTCAATAACTATACAGTCAATCTCTTTACATGGTCAATGTCTTTAGAATCACAACAAAATCTCAAGTAAGTCGTAAAGTTTTATATTATTAGTATTTGTATCAATCAGAATTCATTACACAGTCTGGCACTTTGTTATAAACACTTGGCAGAGTCTAAAGAAGCACATACCTGGATCAATGTAATGAAATGTAAACAATTCTAAAAATGTTATCCTACTATAGTTCTTTTATTTATATAAAAAAAAAAGAAGCAAAATAACAAACACAGACACCCAAGCAACATTAACATGTTTGTTTGTTCTTCAATATCTGAATGGTTCAGTGCATTGCTGATGGCAAACTCGCACATGATGGGTTGATCACCCGCCTGTCTTAAATTCCTAATCCACAGATTTCTAAGTTGTTTGTTTGTTTGTTCAGCCTTGAGGATGATTATGTTGGAGCACTGCATGAATAAACATTTTAATTCTCTTGTTTGGGTTAAGATTGTGTACGCAGGTGACTCATGAGCTTCTTGAGGCTGCTGAAGCTCAGAGACGAGCTCCTATGACTTTTGTGCAGTTTTTGTGTGGACTGTATAGCAACAAATAAGAAAAAAAAAGAACTAAGTGATGATACAATATAACATTAAGTAAGAGTGCATGATGATCGACAGGATGTGCTTGTGATAAATGCAACGTAGTACATATAATAAAATAAATGTAACGTTGTACATATGATAAAATCTAAAATAAATGCAACGTAGTGCAAATGCTAAACTCAAAAAAAACTTTTCAAGGAAACATTGCAGAATGAATTTAAAGCTCTCTTTATCTTAGTCGACTTGAAATACCTATATAAGAAAACGCAATACTGAAAATGACAAATAATGTATTCTACAAAACATATCAATAGATTTTCAAATTTGCTTTCTACACTAAAATAAAAGACAAAGGGAAATGTGCCTTAAAATTAAAAACAACCCACTCTTCAAATGAAATCTACTACATAACTAAATACTACATCACTACCAATTATCAAGATGCGTAAAACGCAGTAGGCTTTAAGGTGGAAGTCATTTTTTTCAGCACCTGAATGAGAATCAGAAACATAGATGGGAAGGAAAAAATACTATCAAGTATTCACCCTGGTTTCATATTTTTTTTGTAAATTTTAAACATTTCAGATAAAGTTGTAACAACAGTCAACTCATGTCTCGTGATGGTTTCATTTAGGGTTTACAGGACAGCCACCAATATCATGTATAAAAATACAAAGATAAAGATGTGGCCTGCAAAAAATAGATGCATTTAATTTATCAGTAACATCAACATATCAGACTGACATTTAAAGCAAGTAAGGCAGACAATTGTTCTCGTTAACTACCATGTATGGTAGAGTTCATATGTCATTTTAAATTTCAGCACAATGACATACATAGTATTCAGCAGTTCATGAAGCCCTATGGCGGTTGCCATTACTCATTCAGCATTTTTTTTCAGTCACAATTTCATAACTTTTTCATGATCTGTGGACAATCTAGTTTTTAAAAACCTTAAATTAAATGATAATATAACATCAGTTCCAAAAAATCAATCAACTTTAAAATCTAAAACATTATTGTCAGGTCTTGCTTGGGTGGCACAACAAATTGGCCGAAAGGAATCAAGCCCTAGCCTGTATAGCCCACTACAGAGTTAATAAATGTAAAGACTGATAATAATATACTGATAAATATACGTATACTTTCCCTCTATAAATGATGATAAATATACGTATAATTTCCCTCTAGAAATGATGATCATGAATGAAACTATACATAAAACAAGTCATTTTATTTTCAATTCTTAAAACCAACATCATACCAAAAAAATAGTCTTTGTTTGTTAATGATGATGAGTTCAATCAATAATGAAAAAAGGATGAATTTGAAAATGATAATAATTTAATTATAGTTTTCTGAGCATGGATTTTGAAACGAATGTTTAAAGCTTATATTGAAAACAAGAAAGACGGTTTGGTCATGGTCCCATAAAAGTTATATTCAACACAAACCAATAAAAACTGGGGACGAAGATTGAAGATGACAACCATTCCCTGACTACTTATCAAATAACGTCCAAGACAACGTTAGAATCATGGATGACAGACAATCCTTGAGAGTAGATATAAAACTCTCAAAAATGAAGAATGTTTTATTATGAAACTAACGTTACACAAAATTATTTTCCAAATCAAATTAATTTTGTTTGAGGATCCAGATTTAATTAATAACATGACAACAATCCAAAATATTCCACGCTGTTCAAAACCTTTCATTTCTTACAAACAATTTCCAAGTATAATATTATAATATTTATGACCAAGTTCCCAAAATTAAGGTAAAAGGGAGAGAAATGCAGCCTTTTTCATATCATTTTGTAGAGACGACATTTTATTTATCCAGTAATACCCTAGTCCTCAAACCAGAGTGTACAAAAGAAAATTCAACTACTTCAAAATGCTTGTGACAGCAGAAATATTTAAGGCAAACATCATTTTTGACCTGCCTGACAGGTTGGGTCGTAAGCAAAAGTCAAAGAAATGGAACGAAACAGGCTGGAAAAGCTAGTTTTTTTATAATACAAAAACAAATCTGTATACAGTCATTTTCAAGGTATTATATTACTCTGAGAAATCCAATGAAACACACAAAACCTCAATTGAAGGACAAGTCCTTTAGTGTACAGGTACACGGCAGTCTCATGGTCAAGGGTTATTATAGTGACCATAAGAAATACAACATTTCTTGAAATAAATGAATGACTGGGGATCTGGTACTCATGATTTAACATTTGTTAATTATTAAATCAATGAGGTGCCAGAGAAATAAACAAGACAAGGTCAGGAAAATGACATAGAACTTGTGCTTGAATTAAACTTAAAGAATTAAATAGAAATAGTGGGGGTTTTTTAAGTCTTTAAAGATTTTTTACCAACCAAAGTTCATTTTTCTTGCTGTTCAAATACAATAAATAAATATCAATTAAATATAAGTATCTACAACAAATTGCTTACTGGCCTATATAAGAAGATCTTGGAAAAGAAAGTTTAACAAAAATCAAGTCATATCAATCCTATGTATGTCTCGCCCTTGAAGAATAAAAATTAAATATTACTCATGTAAAATAAATCACTGTTAACCTTAGTGTAGTGTAGAGCATTCATATTGCCGCAACTGATCGGGCATGTTTGAGAAATTCAAGCTTTAATACAATAAATTGGTCATTAATTGTTACTGTCGTTTGACTCAATTCAATTTAAATCAATTCTATTTTGCATTATAGCAAGATCCATGACAACAAACAAACGTTAAATCAGTGATGATAGATTGAAGGTTTTATGTGAATTATATTCAAGTGGGAATACATTGAACAAACCATGGGAAATCCACATCCTTCATCACAAGTGGTAAAATCAGACAACAGTGTAAGTTGACGTCGTAAGTTGAGGTTAGTTAGTTTATTACTCAAAACACAAACATTAAAATATTAATAAGACTTTTAAGCCACTAGCATTCATTTTAGCAGCACACAATGATATCATTCTTCATTAAAAATTGATGGTACCTGTCAGAGTTGGACACTTCAAATAATAAATAATAACATTCCCATCAAACACCATGTAAGTCTTTTGAATCGAGTAAGATGATGTAGACCAAAGAAGACGTCGGAATTGTAATCAGAAGAGGAAAGTTACATAATATAGTTGTTTTTTTACTTATAGGAAAGAAGACGATGAGGAAAACTAGTCGAAGAAATGGTTTGAAAGTGATGATACCTCCTAACCAACGCGACATTGTTGGATATGAAAGTAATGAACCCAAGAATATCACAAAGAAAAAGAGAACTTCTAATACTAATACTAATTATAATATACATTCGCTCTGGTCATTCCGTTTCCAAGACAACAATAATGAATCATATTTCACATTTCCATTCTTATTCTTATGACTGGTAACATAGGATTTCAATCATTATTATTCAAAGTCCTGTCATGGGTTACTAGTGCATTATAATAATAATAATAATAATAATAATAATAATAATAATAATAATAATAATAATAATAATAATAAGATTGAATGATTATTTCATAATTGAATTGAATACGTTCACAGTCATGTATGTTACTATTTTCCATAAATTTGTTTTTTAAAACGCTCCAGACAAGTAGGCACCAAGGCATAAGATCAGAGATGACATATTACATGTATTGTATTCATATATTATTATTATACTATATACTGTCATTAACCCCTTCACTGGCAGCCAACAAAGTACATGTGTAGTGTAATTCTAGACAAACTGTGAGTCGACAAAATTACCATAATTTATTCATTGTTGCCCATTGCCACAATCATTGTCAAACATTTAACTTGACAACCATAACTCATGCTATGTATCAAATCAATAAGTAAATTGCCTTTATTCATCCAAGGGGGGAAATTTTTCTTTAGTGCCTATTCCAAGAGTGGACCGGAATGACCCAGGCGTTAGCCGCAGTGCAACTTTGCAAAGTGGGATGAAGGTCTTGTGTAAAAAACCGGGGCTTCTAACGAGATTCAAACCCACGACCTCTCGAGCCAAAGGCGAGTGATTTAACCAATATGCCAATGGCTTTTCCAACCACTGAGCCACTGGCTTTGCCAATGAAACATAAAACACATGTGTTAAAGTATTTGTGTTTGTCAGTGAAGGGGCTAACTCTTCAAGTAAAAGGGTTAAGGATCTATTTTAAAAAATGTTTTCAAAGGGAGACGACACAAGGCTACAGTTAATCTCCATCATCTCCCCTTGGTCAAAATAATTTAAATGCCTGGACTTGAGACAGATAGCAATTTTGAAACAAAGGGCCAACAATCCAAAATAACAAAGAAAAGAGGGAGCATACAGTAAAGCAGCCTGTTAGGCTCGTCATACTAACACACTGACAACATCTTTCTCTGCCTGTAGCTGGGTTATTAAACATACCACAGTCCAGTAAGAAAAAAAAAAAGGGTAATTAGTCTTTCCCAAGTTCTCAACACCGACAGCTTCAGCTAGGACTAGAATTAGAACTTGGGACCTCTCAATCTTGAGTCGAGTAAACTGACCCCTCAGCCACATCGCCACTTTACACCTTTATAGTATGCTTTTCCTTTATAGTATGCTTTTCACTTGATTTCCACTTGATATAAAGACTAGACATTTTCAAGTGAATGACTACAAAATATCCTGTCCTGCAGAATAATATTTGGCCACTCATCATTGTGACCCGAGACATCGTGACACAGATTTTCAAATGCAATGAGGTAAAACGTGTTTTTCTCCCATAATATTATGATATATGACGCTTCAATTTGACTATCAAGACAAGACTGACACTCCCAAATATAGTCATAAAATATCCTGATCTGTAGAGTAATAATAGTAACAATAATAACAATAATAATAATAATAATAATAGTAATAATAATAATAATAATAGTAATAATAAAAATGTACGACCCTTCATTTTGACTTGAGACGACAAGATTGCTCTTTTCAAATGAAGGAATTAAAAATTTAAAATATACTGTTGTTACGCATTCACTGTTCATCAGCTTACACAGATGGCCCATCATTTTGAAAATGGCAACAATTATCTCTATCCCCAAGAACTATTGATAAAAAGATCCTGTGATATCAGCCAGTGAACACATCTAGAGATATAATATATTTTCAAGTCATCTGGGTCGTATAATACAAATATTTTAAAAAAGATCATATTCAAAAAATAAATAAATAAGGACAACAACAACAGTATTTTGTATGATAAATTTAAAATATTACACATTTTTTTTAAAATGAGCATAAAGTTATTTATAACAGTATTCACATGTAACAATATCAATGGCGATAAAAATGAAAGGTGTATTATGTCATATTATGCATAGATTTAACAAAGTTTTTTTTAACATCGTCATAAATGCTTAACACCTACATAATAATAATAATAATACACATCGATCCGATGGGGTTTCTTTGTGACCGTTCAATCAAGAGGAATATTATATCTATACCGTAAACGAATAGAAAATACAAATTCAGTTCTAAACCAAGAATAAAGATATCAAAATAAACACCAAACAATCTGTCTTCAACTTGGAGTAATTTGAAAAGTAGGTATCTATACCGTGAAAACCCACATTTAAATATCTAAATGAATTAAAAATCTAATTTTTAGCAAGAGTGTCGTCATTAAATTAAAACCCTGGGAAGCATTTCAAATAATGTCGGCTATCAATTCAATCCCATAATTTTCATACATCTCTGGGTGAGTAGCGCAATTCAACACAGGTAACTCCAGCAGGTTTTGAAAATGAATGAGTTACCACAGTTGTGTTGTTGTCATTTTACTTATTGCCCTTTCACTGACTTATCCTGTGATATATTTCCAGGGATGCACCTATGCTACAGCTTTTTATTACTATCCCCTATTATCAGTCATGTTCACACACATATTATATACACACACACACACAAATTGGTTTCATAGGAATGGTCTGAATAACAAGGTAATGAAAACCATATTGAGATGGAAGCAAGAGACCCACTACAAAAATTGTTATCTACGATACCTAAAATTCTATTAATTCCTTGAAGTTGAAGAATAAAAAAAGGGTTTGAAATTGAAATATAAAAAGCAATTCAAATTGACAAAAACAGAAGGGAAAAAAAACAAACAATCATAGCCACCTCTGGATTGGATCCATCGTTTTCATTTCATGACCTTTTATGGAATGGATATCTGACTTCTTTGTGTTGTAATTGTCAGAAATTCCACGAGGGGACAGATAATGATCGGAAAATGGGTAAAGAAGACACAGAATATTTGAGAGGAGAGAGAGAGACAGGAGAGAGGTCAGGAAAGGAAATACAAAAATATATCTAAAAAGTGAATGATATGTTGAAACAGGAAAAAATCTCAAAAAAATTAGAACATGAAATCTGAAGTATGGACATTATTTCAAGAGATATGAAAATAGACTATTTCTTTAAAAATCTTCAAATGTAAGACATAGAGACATATACATAGATATAGATACCGATAAAACAGAGAAAGAAATCGAGTAACATTTCATCATCATTAACAACACCAGAGAATCATTAATTCAAATATTGAAATGCAATCAGAGAGAAATGGTGAAGAGACAACTCAGCCAATGTCTCGGATTCATGTCTCATTCACAACTCTAAAAACATATTTAGACAGAGACGCAATGCCACTGACACACATAATCAAGAGAATAGAGCCAACCATAAAATTTTCAACAATTCTAAAAATTCTTTGTAGAGCATTACTTGAAATATATGTTGTTCACATCCAAATGTAAAAGAGAAGCGCACATTGGTATAAAAAAAGTTTTTGAATAAAAATAACAACATAAAAAAACAAAAATGAAGCAAGAACACTGAGTGATTTTCTTGAACACAAGGATTAACTTAATAATCAACATAATCTGGTAGATGTTAAAAACAGCAAGCAAATGAAATGCAACACTTCGGTGGATCGAAAATTCTGGTTTCAAAACGAAAGCTATTTGAGGAAGCATACACCCTTGAAGTTGTGAATTGTTTTAAAACGTTAAAATGCCTAATTATTGTGTTCTTCCTAAACATAAGCCTCAGTGGAGTAGATGGAGTGATAAGCCTTAAAACTGCAACAAATATTGAATCGGACCACAACCGAGCTTGTCTTGTTGATCATTAACGTAACGATTTATAATTTATATTATTATATATTCTTTTATTCATTGCTTACCTTTAGAAGTGGAAGAAAGTGTTTCGTAATTTCACTACAAACTGCCTTTATGATACTCAAATCGAATACTAATAATATTAATAATAATATTAATAATAATATTAATAATAATAATAACGCCTCACTGTCCAGATTGTAAATTGTAAAACCAACACATTATTATTACCATCATTAACAAAACATAAATGAACAATAATATAATTTGACATAGAATAAGATGTGTACTCCCATCTTTTCATCACAGAAATGCATTGTATCAAACCATCCAAAGACCATAACGCAGCCAGTTATATACCAATCCCATGCCCTTCTCAATCCAAAATATATACATATATAACGTAACAATAAATATGACGTAACAACCCTTTTGGACAAAGTATGATCATAATCACATCAAAGGCAGCATTTCCTGATCAAATTCCAACGTCATTTTGACTTGTCGGACAGACCCTTAGAAGCATTTATCTTTTCCTCGTGTCCAGTTGGTTCAAGAAATTCAATTTCACCCTGACTCCCGAGTTCATGTAATGTCAAAATTTCAAGGAACATGGGCTGTTTATCGGATAGTGAAATTCCATGAGACCCGTTATAAAAGAATAGATGATCACATGAAAATCGTGAGTACGTCTGAGGTGAATCATATTATCACCTGGTTATTATTTCTTTGCTACTATGCACACAACAGGTGACTGTACAGGGTGGAGGACTTCCCAAAAGGAGCACCCACCCCCTTAGCTTTTATACCACATACATCTGTAAACACAAATAACATATTTCAAGTATCTAAATTTACAGACTTGATAGAACCTCTGATGGAAGTACTATTAAAATTACAAGCATAATAATAATAACAACAATAAAACAGGACTAGAAAACTAATAATAATAATGCTTTTTTTTAACCAGTCAGTCATACCTGCAGAAAATTAATTTATATTATCAGAAGCGACAATTGACGATTCTAGTGGTACAAATTTCACACCAAATAATATCAGCATTGATCTAACACAAAATGGTGGCAAGAACACAACTACGATAATAATATAACACCACTACTAAGTCTGTCATTTTTAGTACGTCTTGTGATGGCCACTATCATCACCTGGGTCCTATTGTCGCTTCTGTGTATTCTTAACTTTGTGCTGGTCATACCCGCTTCACAACAGTGAGAATTTTGTTTTATGAATAATCTTCTCATTTCAATTTCAATAATGAATCGGTACCTGTCCTCAAAACACCAGTCGGTCAATAAATGTGTGCATGCTGTGAGTACATGTCTCTCTTCCACTCTCTATGTATACACGTACGAATGCAGATCTTAACTGTGTTTGATAGCTTAAAATATAGATGCTTTGATTAAATATGGGATAACCGAGCAACATGTCAAATCTGACTCTTAATCCTACTGGTAGCACTGTATGGTGATTTTAAGGGTAACACTACACAAATTCCGCACAGTTGATGTTGGGGAGGTACTGTTTTAAAAACTAATTTTAAATTGTTCATATAAAGAAGAAAAAAAGAAGCCAATTTGCAAAAAAAATTTACATTTTAAAAAGATAATGGCAGAAAAAAATTATTTAAAAAAAACAAAAACACAACAACAAACAAAACCCCAATCAAGTCAAGCTAAAATGCTCTTCATAATCTTAAGATACCTTTGTATATATAATCATTATTATTTTCTTAGATGGAGGGGGTGACGGGGTATCTGATTCATACCACCATGATTTTGAGATCTGCGGATTTTTAAATAAAAATATTTGACAAAGTAAAGATGACAACCATCGTGCTATTTCCACTTCCGTTGCCCATTTAATATAAAATCAAAATCCTTTCCTGAAATGATAACACAACACATCTTGCTGGGATAATTCATGCTTAAAAACATATACAGGGTCAATGACTAATTTCAATTTTAGGTGGGACAATCATTTATAATCATCTCTGATAGTAACTCGATCACAAAAAAAAAAATGTAACCAAACTTGTAAATAAATTTAGACACGTTGTTTGAAAACATGTCTCATTTCCGTACTTATCAGTGTCTATCTGAACATGTTTTGGGATAGATGTAGACACGCTGTTTGAAAGCATTTCTAATTTGAATATTGATCAATCTTTTTATTAAAACAATTATGTATACCTTTCACATTGACCAAACAATATTCTTTAAAAAATAAAATATGTAAAATATATAATATTTTATACTCTATCACCACAAACGTAGCCATAGCTGCTCATAGAAAACAATTTTATTTTTTTTAAAGATCAAAATTTTATAATATATATATAAACTTTAGAACAAAAAAGTTCACTGTAAATTTGCGCAAAATTTTGGGCCCACTGCCCTAGGTTTTGGAGTTTAAATCAGGAGGTTTCTCGACCCTGTTGTAATACATTCTGTAACAAAGTGAGGAACAAACAAGAAACAAAACATAGTAGCAATAACTTGAAATACCAAAAAACCCTTACAAAAACCACTAAAACTTGGAATTAGGCTGATGAAATGTAAACAGCATTGATTGAATGCTTTCCCTACAAAATAACAATAACAGAAATAATCATAAGGTTGTGCCCAATAATCAATGACTTTAAGAATAGTGGAGGGATTTTTCTTCTAAAAGTAAATCTGTTCGGTGTAAACACTGCAAAATTAAGTATGTAATAACTCTCGTCGATGCAAAACTAACAACAACTGCAAAGCACAAAAGAACCAAATTTTTTTTATAAAAAATAAATAAATGAAAATAGCATTATTTCTTAAAACTCAACTTAAGATTTTCACACAAAACTATTTAGAAAAATTGATAGAATGAGCAAAAGGGAACCATCAAAATATGAATTATCACTAAATCAATTATTAAATAAATACATGTAAAAGCAACATTGAGAATTTCCAGAAATAAAAATAAATATTTTGAGCAGATAGTCACACATTCTGACGTCACTGGCGTAATGATAAATTGTACACTGCAGCATCAAAATGATGTCAAGATTAAGTTTATTATTATTCCACACGCTTAAATCAACATTTCATCACACTTTTGACTGTGTCTACGTCAGACAAATCAATATTAATAATTTCACGCCTTTAAACTTTAAACTCTAGACTAGTAACTAATTCTTTCTCTGCACTTTTTTTTCTTGTTCAATAACAAATACGATGATGATAACAATAATAATAATAATAATATTTAAAAAATAATGATGATAAGTTGTTTTTTTAATAAAGTCAAATGCAATGGCGTCTCTTCGCAACCGGTACGATGACGGTACCATTTCCCACCACTAATACTCACTATATTTAATACTGTCAGTTACTTAAATTATCATAATAATATCAATATTAACATTTATCACATAATATTCAATAGTCTTCGTCCTTAAAATCTTCTTCATTGAGATCCCCTTCTTCTAAAGATTCACTAGATGCACTAAGCTTTTCCTCCCCACATATATCGGCCGGATTCAATCTGGGGAGGGTGGCCATCATTTGTTCGGGGTTGACCCACGGTTTGTGCTCGGGGTGGTTCTTGCTTTTCCAACTGCTGTAGCCTTTGGCGGCTTTGTAAATTCGAGCCATGACCTGAAAAAGTGTCAAATGAATAAAAATCATGTTAATTGTAATTAATGGAAAACAGACGCTCTATTATTTCTTTGAAACATCGCACAAAATAACACAGAAATTGGGATTTATTCATCGTATGAGAGCAAAGTCAATTAGGAGCATTGTACATAAGTAAGGACTCTCAAATTGAAACAAATGTTGTAGATTAAAGACAAAGAAATCAACCAGTAATGACATTCCCAATGCAACTTCTAGCCAGGTTGATAAATTAATAAATCCAAAGCCGTTTTGACTACGGTTATGTCAGGTAGTGTTCTGTGGTCAATTGGTCAGCCCCGACATGTCACCCGTATCAATACTGACCCTGCCAATATTTCAACAAAACAATTTCAGTGATGATTACATTTTTAAGTCAATTCCACTAAATTGGGCTCACCCAAACATCTACTTGTTAAAAAAACAATGCCTAAGATGATTGAGCACAAAGGCTCAAAGGTTTAAAAATATATATATATATTCTAAACAATATATGTCAATTTTTTTAAAAGCTTTCCCAAGGCTTGTCTACTTGTAATTGTAAATACAAAAAAAAAAAAAAGAAGTTACAAACTGGCTCTTTGGGGTGGCGCTAACACATATAATAGATATAAATAATTAATGTTATGGTGTTGTGAAATGTTATAATAATCTCCCTTTAATCGTTGACCAAATAACCTGTTCATGCCTTAACCTCTGACCTTAAGGTCATTTAAATATATATATATATAGGTCAAACATCCAACACTATCTCATTAGTTGAATAATGTTTAAAGTTGACATCTGGGCCGGATGAACATGAAGGGCTGTTGACATTTCACAAGGGTCATTGATAAGACTAGAGACTAATTATATAATCAAATTCAAATTTGTGTTAATGGGTTCACTGTAGTGACATGTGTGAACGTGATATTTTTGGTGACATGTGTGGGTTGTTTTATTCTTTTTATGAGACCCAAGAATATATAATATAATATATATATATTACATATTTCATATAATGCATAGAATTGGAAAAGGCTTACCTTGGGAGCAATCATTTTTGTGAGTTTGTTTATAGCCCATGCAGGTAAATTACCTGAGAAAATAAAAAGAGAAACAAAGTAATAAAAAAATAATAATTTTAAAACACAGATGACAGTTCACAACTTAGAACAACGTTAAGAATTTTTAATAAGCTATACTTCTCACTGTAAAGAATGTTTAGATTAACGCTGCTGGAAAAAAATAGAAAGAAAGAAGAAAAAAGGTACCTGAAAGATTGCTAAAAATAGTTATATCTTTAAATTATTACAACAAAAGTAAACCCCATATCAAAGTAATGACCTTAATTTCAAAGTTGCACGAATTAAATCTAGTGGTTACCTTTGGGATCAGACTGAGTGACATAAGTCAGACGCGTTCTCCTTTCGTCCAGCTTCAAAATGTAATAGCCAGTCAAGTAGGAGACCCCTCTGATTGTTCCCTTCCTTATAGGTCGGCCCTGCGTCCAATAAAACAAAACAAATTGGTAATAAAAAGTAATTATGCAATCTATTATTACTATTATTAATTTCTCAATTTGAGGTAAAAGGAGACATTGCGACAGAGAGGTAAGACATTGCGCTATTGACGCTCATGTTGGAGGTTCGAGTCGGCTTTCAGCATTCATTGTGTATTTTCCTTGGGCAAGAAAATGAACTCCTATTGCCTACATTGGGCAAATAAAAAAGTCACATATATAAAGCTTTGCATCTGATCCCATCGAGCCAGTTTTTCTCTCAATTTCTTTCTACAGGAGATAAGGTGACAGTTTGTCACACTTAGGCTCTGGTCGCATGTTTGATGTGCGGCCACCTTGATGTGATCAACAAGCAATTGCCGACCTGACCACACGTCTAACAGTTTTGCGTAGTATAGGCTGACACACTGTCACTTGAGAAATCTATTCCTAAAACTGTATTTTCCGAACATGCTTTCTCACACTCTGCCCCTTTAATATGGAAC
>JARFNW010048619.1:0-14114 GCA_031763155.1 Dirona albolineata | reverse complement strand
GACCATAAGCTACAATTATTTTTACAGTTTTATTCTTAAATTGCGCATTCACCTCAAGAAGGCGTTCACTAACAAAAATTAAAATCACAAGTTTTCTTTTCTTTTTACTCTTTGAAATATAATTTTTGTCTTCTCTTTTTTTCTACAGCATAACAGACGAATGTGGAGCTTCTATTTATAGTGTATCTGATCAAGCCAAGAAAGACCTCCCTGACCTGGACCCCACACTTAGAGGGGCTGGTAAGCACAAGAGGCTACGGGTGAAATCCTGGTGTCGATTAAATAGGACAAGTTATTAAGTTAATTATTGCCTGAAACTTGGCCCTGCTATTCGGAAAGTATTGAAAAAGTGCTGTTTTATGATCAACGATTGATTAGACAGTCATTATCATACAATTTCTTTGTCATCATTGGATTCAAAATGATATGAAATGTTACAATATAACTTCAAAGTGAAACCTCGGTAAAGATATAGATTGAAGTTTGTTTTCTCTGTGCATCTTCCAGTGTCTATTGCAAGGCGTGTCATCAACCCCATGGCTGAGTTTGGAATCAAAATGATAGGAAATAACACAATATAATCAAAGTGAAACCTAGGTAAAGATATAGATTGAAGTTTGACGTTATTGATAAACAGTTTGTTTTCTCTGTGCATCTTCCAGTGTCTATTGCAAGGCGTGTCATCGACCCCTTGGCTGAGTTTGTCAAAATTGAACCTCAGCACCTCGGGGTTGGGATGTACCAGGTAGGCCAGTCCATAGATTGGTATTAGTATTACTAGGAGATGTTTAAAGAACTACGTCCATTGTCATTTAATGTGCTTCAAAGCAAAATTATGTTCAAACGCTAAGAACAAGGTTTGAAATGAGATGTAAGCTCTGATTTATTGGAGGTTTTTAAGGCTTGGAAGAATTTCATCTATTGATCTATTTAATATTTCCCCCTTTTCTTATCTTATATTCTATATTCTCCTCAAAATGAAACAAATGTTTGACTATAATGATCACTGATAACAAAATTGATTCTTTGAAAATGTAGGGTTTAACTAACATGATCTGGATTTTTTTAAATGGCAAACTGAACTTTGAACTGCCTTCTTAAATGAGCATACCAAATTAAAGGCTTTATTACTTTTTTGTTGTTGTTCAATTGTTTGGAAGTTGTGATAAGTTTGTTTGATTGATGTGATTACTAAAGCATTTTATATTATTTGTTGTTTGTTTTATGCATCTATATAGCATGATGTGAGCAAAACCAAACTACAGGAAGCTCTAGATTCTGTTATTGAAGAGTGTGTCAGTTTTGTTGGTGTTGATCTCAACACTTGTAGTGAATGTTTATTGAGGTGAGTGGAGATTCTTTTTCATAAAAGTTGATATCAATTTTATTCTGGCTCGAATGTTTTCTTATTACAACAATCCACATTGAAATGCTTATAAGCTTGTTATGTTTTGAAATAGATTCAGTTTTAGGAAATGTTTTTTCTTGGATTATCTTAAATCATGTCAGATCACCATTAGTGGGCATCAGTAGAAATGAAAATAATGGGATTAGCAAAAATATTTCTAATGCTAGGTGCAGAGAAAAAGCATTTTTTCGTTGAAATAGCACTTTATGTCATCCTCAACTAGGCTTTTCTTACAATGTTTTGTTCTAAATCCGATTTTAAGGAAAATATATTTAGTTAGTGATCATATTCTTCAATTTTTGCTCTTACTCATTTATAAGGAGTATAATTCTGAAAAATTTAAAAAAAATTTAACAAATTTTGTTTTGTTTGGGGTTTTTTTGTTTGTTGGTCGGTTTAGGGAGGGGGGTCACAGACCTAGTCTTTTTTACTCATTTACTCATAATAATAAAAATTTACCCTCTAACAGGAGAGTTTCAGGTCTAAATGCTTCAAAGGCCAAGAAAATAATTGAGTGGCGTGAAAAAAATGGGGCTTTCATCAACAGACATCAATTGCTCAGTATAAAGGTAGGTGAACTTGCTGGTTGCACATCTTCAACTATTTGTTATTGCCAACAATAGATATCGTACTACTCAAATTCAAATATTGGATTACTGAAAAGCAGCACAAGTCCATTTGAGCTTGAAACATTATCCCATGTGGCTATTTCATTTGGACATCCAGTGCTTGATTTACTAATGAATAGGTTTTTATAATGAAAAACACTCAACATGTCTTTATTGGGGAGCCGGTGGTGCAGTGGCTAAGTTACTTGCCTTTGGTTCATGAGGTCGCAGGATCCAATCTCAATTGAAGCACTTTTTTTTCTGAAGACCTTGATCCCACTTTGTGGCGCTGCTATGCGGCTATCACCTGGGCTATTTTGGTCTACACTAGGAATAGACCCTAAAGACAAATTTCCCCCCTGGGATGATGAATAAAGGGAATTTTATTTATTTATTCATTTATTTATCTCTTGTCACATATTAGTAAGATTTGGCCTGTCAGTGGTGAAAAAGTATTTGAGATTAAACCATGCTTTGTTTTTTTTCGTTTTTTTTATAGGGTCTGGGGGACAAAGGATTCGAACAGTGTGCAGGTTTTGTAAGAATTATTCATGATAGGAATAATTCTAGGTGAGTACAATGATTGAGTTGATGACTTTAATGATTTATGGAAAATTCTATAAATCATGTGTGTGTGTTGTTTTGGTGTGGTTCTTTTAGCAATACACAGAGGCTGTTTTGACAACAAAAAAATTAAATTTTATTCGTGAGCAGGATACTTGTTTCACCTGTAAGATTTACAAGTTCATTATATGGTGGTTTTTTTAATTCAACTTCTGCACACTATTTACAGCGATAGCCAGGTAGGTAAGGTTTCTGCCGCTTGCTGAATGAATCCAGAGATCAAGAAGGGGCATAGAGTAAGAGGTCCTGTGTCTAGATTAGTCAGATTTTAAAGATTAGGTGTGGCACAAACAAAAGTTTTGTCTGAAAGAGTAGCATATAGCAACCAGTTAGTGGATCAATATAAGGGATTGCAACTGGGTCAAAAATGTTATTTGCCTATCTTAACATAACAAGCAGTTCTACATAGAGAAAAATGTAGAAATTTTAGGTGTCAATTTTATGTTTGCCATAGCTTGACCACCACAATTATGTTGTCATGTTTTCATTCTATTATGATAAATGAAAAACTCTGAATTGATTATGCGTGCAAACCTTTGCAGGGAAAATTCTGTCAAGACAGAAGAGAGTGAAAATGTTGAAAGTGGTGAAGTGAAAAAAGGAGTGAGGAAACGCAAACTTGAAACCAAAGGAAAGGTTTCAAAGTCAAAGAAAGCTAAGTTGGACGAAGCACAGAAATGGAACCCATTAGACTGTACTGCCATCCACCCTGAATCTTATGATTCTGCTCACAGGTTTGTGGTGTTATATTTTATTGGAATTACCGGCAATGCCCTACTTGCTGGTATCATTGCGTTGAAACTAAGGCCATTCTCAAAGGACAAGTTAAAAGCATTTTCATTTTCCGATCTTCAATAACTTGTAATAGAAGTGAAAGTTAAGCTTTGCTATTGTTAGCAATGTTTCTAAAAAATTTAAAGTTGTCTTCATATCTTAAATTGCGATATTGTTTTTGTCATCTTCATGCTTATTTTAAAAATATCCTTCATTACTTTTTCGAAAGGATTGTCACTGTGTAGATTTACTGGAGTAAATACATTGTGTGTTATATTACACACTAGGCTTAGTTTGAATGTTTAATCTACAAATTATTTTTTTTAATTTTAAATACTTTACTTTTATATATTTTCAGTTTCTTAGCATTTGCAGGAGTGAAATTAGAGGACCTTGGAGGTGATGACTTTATTCGGAAAATAAAGGCCAAATCTTCAACTAGTGGTAAGCTACAACTGAATAATTTTTAGAGTAATTTTTGCATTTAAAAATAAGACATTTGTGTCATTGAAAGTTGTCTTTATGGACCCATTGCATTGAGTCCCCATCCATTTTATTTAGCTTTGATGCCGATTAGATTGGTAAATCAGTATTGTGTGGTATTTCATCACCTTATTTCCCCTGAGCAGAATGACCTTTGGTATTTTTAAACTAATTTTGACCGCTATTCAGTTATAAATAACTTTTTTTTTCTTTCTTCTTTCTTTCTTCTTCATCTTTTTCTTTTTGTTAATAATTTTCTGTCAGGAATGTGAAAATATGAGGTAGTATCTTTGACATGCTTCTCAAAAAAGGTCACATATAAAAATCCAGTTGATGACATCTTTTTCATCTTTTTCTTTTTGTTGATAATTTTCTATGTCAGGAATGTGAAAATATGAGGTAGTATCTTTAACATGCTTCTCAAAAAAGGTCACATATAAAAATCCAGTTGATGACAGATACAAGTTTTTACCTAGAGCTTTTTATACATATTTCTATATATGTCACAGCATAGTTCTATTAGTCTTTGTTTTTCAAATTGTTCTGATGAGCAGTATAACACTTTTTAAATCTATTTCTATTCTCTTAGATTTGCATACCTTCAAAGACAAACATGGCATTTCTTATTCCAATGCTGAGCTGATTGCCAATGCCCTTCTTCGACCAATCACATACGACCTGAGAGATGGTATGTAACTTATTTTCACAAATTGCAATTGTTGATATTATTATAAATGAGAAATGTTACTGACCTTAATTTTTTCTACTCTCATTGAATTGAAATATATATTACGCAATAATGTTACCTGGGTGGCTAAATTACCCCAGTTCCTTTCAAGATGGGCACAGGTTTTTTTTCCCGCTTATGATAATTTCCTGATCTGTATACTTCCCAGCTCTTTGTTCAGCTATGCATGATGGTCGGGCACTTGTAAATATTTGTTTTGTGCCTGTGCACTTTGAAAAACAAAATAGTATTAGGCGACCTTTACTATAAGTTTTGATCATATCTGATCTCACATGTCCACACGAACTCTTGTGTGTAGTTGTGATTGCAAATGTTCTTGATGTAGAATGTTAATGTTGCATTAATTGATGCCATAGTTTTTACTAGTATTTTTTTGCTTGCTTGTGTACCTAACCTAGTGGTGTTTTTCATAATCCTGATTGAGTAAAAATGTGAGTGAAAGAGAAAGATTTTATGATTATCTCTCATTTGGTTTTTTTTCCTTTTCTCTTAGGATCCCAGAAACCTTTGTTTAAAAGGGGAGTCAGATCCATGTCAGACCTGAGAAGAGGGGAAACGGTTACAGGACGGGTCAACAATGTGACACACTTTGGAGCTTTTGTTGACATCGGCGTGGGTCACAGTGGACTCATCCCAAGCAATAAGATTTGGTCTAGTGGAAGGCCAAAGACAGGCGACCATGTGGAAGTGAAAGTGGAAAATGTAGAATTGGAACGTAAAAGAATATCTTTGTCTGTAGTTGATGTTTTAGAGCCAAAGTGTTTCTCTAAAATGTTGATATAGTTTTAAAAGTTCTGTCTAGGGTCTATAAAACAGTGACATATTAAATTTTTTGTCACATTCTTTGATCAAATTAACTTTTACATTTCATAAAGATGTTTCTGCATTTCACTAATGAAATATGATTTTTTTTAGTTTTTAATGAAAGAATTTAAATACATTTTTCTATGTAACCTTTTCTTTTTAAAGTGTCAAAGATATTCTCAAATTCACAGAAATCGTGAACATATGGTCAAGACTTGACCAGTTTGAGATTTGCTTGTTACGCTCTTTTGTTTTTAATATTAATTATACATATTCAGAATATTTTATCTATAGATAATAACATTTTATACAATCAATCTTGTGAGGGCAAAACATCTTGTCCATATGATTAAAACATTTCTTTTAGAGGTCGTAAATTTTTTTGGGTTGACTTTTTAAAAATACATTTATACATTCCAATGGGCAATTGATATTTCTGTTTTACATGATAATGACGTATAAAAATATTTTATTTGTAATGTAATTGATATAAATATATTTTGTGTTTTGAGAATAAATGAAATCTGTCTCATAAATTTTCAAAGGAGTATTCTTGAATGTTTCATGGAATTGTGTTATTTGAGAAGAAAAATATTGTTAAACAATGTAGTTGTGTTTTAAAAACTATATGTAAGCATGGGTACAAATATTTTTGTTACCAGAATTTGTGTCTCATGAGTCAAGGAAAGAGAAATAGCAAGACAGGTATATTTACTAAGAAGTCTCCCCTGTTAAGTAAAGACAGTGTTGTGACATATTATGGTCTGGATTACTCATTATTCTAGAATGTCCTTTTACGATTTGCCTCTTTAGACCTTGCATTCATCAAGACTTCATGTAACAACTAGATCATTATCCAAAATGTACTGTTTGCAGATATTAAATGGGTCTCATTGCATCTTAGATTCCAATTATTAAAAAAATATGAGACCCGCTGAAGCCAATCGTGTGCAAATAGATATAAGAGAAATATGTAAGAGGCTTCTTGAAAGAAAACAAAACAAGCGACGTTTCGGCCAAAGGCCAAAGAATATGTCCAGCATGTTTCTGATAAAGTGAACATATAGGTAGGCCTTTGACCGAAATGTCGCTGTCCTCATCTTTCAGAAGCCTTTTACATATATTCCTCTTGTATCCAATAGTTTTATTACGTCGTATTATTTAATGTTTGGCATTTGAACTTGGGGTCTCCCATCGTGGTGGAAAGTATGTCCAGCATGTTTCCAAGAAAGTGTTCCTTTGGGAAGGCCATAGTTTTTTTTATATTCACACACACACATACACACTACTTGAATACAAAGCCCTTGTCCTGTGTGGCATAGGCATGGAGTAGACTTACTTGCTAGACCCAAGGGATCCAGTCAGCAGCCACCTAAGCCCATACTGTGAAATAGGCTTGATTGCAAGAGGGCTTTATTATGGGAATGTGAAAACGGGCGCATATCTAGGCTCTTATCGAGAAAAATAGCAAAAAAAGATTCACACAAAATCGTTTTGAAGGTTTGTTGAGGGCAAATGCCTTTTATTGGCGACCCTCATGTTTTGTCAAATTACCGTCGAGAAAAAATACTGTACATTTTATCACAATTTTGGCAAGAGTTACACACAAATAAGGGTAAGAAAACAACAGATGTACCATGGAACCACGTCCTTTTGCCGGGCACAGCATTATTTCTATTGTTTCTTTGGCCTTTCAAGACTACTGACAAGTAGCGATATGGACCCATTGCATTGAGTCTGTTAAAATCAGCAGTAAACCATGACAATAATAGGGAATTTTATAATAGTTGTTCCCAGAAACTAAGATATGAACTGCAGTGATACCCTCCTGCTTTTTTTTTTCTCCTTTCAACATTTGTGCCCTCTACATTATGCAAAATGAATGCTTCACCATAATGCATTAATTGTTCATTAACTGCGGGAAGAAATAAATTTGTTCAGGCAGTAAAAATATCCACTGCAAACAAGTGAACATCCAGAAGGACGTGAGAAGTAGAATCTGGCTTTAGTGTGCATGTTATATAATATATATACATAGAACAGAACCCAGCCTTGAGTATATGAGGAGATGAAAGTCAGCTCCCTATCAAATGAATCCAATTATAGTAAATTATCCAGTGAAGAAGCTCACATTGATAAACATTTTTTCATATAGAAATAGCAATTAAAATGGAAAATCAAGTTCATTACTACAAAATTGTCAAAAATACACCATCTGGAAATGCTTAAAATGTAACTAACACTGGTCACAGACATTTTGCTTGTCCAGTCAAGCATATGTATGTACCTGTCTTATTTCCACCCTGTAGCTCTTAATAGCGGTGAACCATGTTTCAGTCAAAATAGCTTTTCAAATTATTTTATTTTGATTTCTTTAAATGCTCTTCAATAATCTACTGGTTTAACTTGTTATAGATTGTTTAAAGAGCTTAAACCTACTAGATGTAAGTTATGAGTGCTTTAAAAGGAAAAGCAATATTGCATGCATGTTGATAAATTCTTATACACACATCCATACTCAAATACATACTAATAGTAATGGGCATGTTATGTACATAATTGTAGGTAAATATAAATAATAAATTACAAAGTAAAAATACAGTATCAGAGTATCATTAAATAAAAGACAACCTAAAATACGTACACATATGCTTCAATAAAATCAATTAAAACAGAAATATGTATGCAATCTGATAAATTATAGTAAGACTACCCTCCCACTCCATACATTTGCCTTCAAGGGATTGGTGATCATCATCAAGACATTAGCAGGATGTATCTAATATGAAAATTCTAAATAGAAAATATGTGTCTGTCATGTTCATAATGTCTCTTGGTTTCATGTAAAATATATACAATTGCAAGGATAGAAGAATTGTATGAAAATGTTACAGTGCCAGTCAGAGACAATAAACAACAAAGATAAAAAATTGTCGAAAGAGGGGATCGAACCCATGCCTGCCACAACAACACCGCCTTGCTGACAAATGCAGACTGACTCGCTACCACAGAGCTATGCCAACACTCCAATTGCAGGGATAGCTTGTTGGTAATGGCCTTAAAGTGAATGATTAGGCAGAAACCATTTACTGTAAAATGAAAGCGTTCATGAGGCACTAGCCATCTATGCTAATGGTTAACAAAATGTTCTTTGAAGAGGAAGGTTGGGTGTGGAACGTGCATGGCTGAAGACTTTGTCAACAAGTTCTGGAATGTGTAAACGGTACATATGCTCTTATTCAAAACATATTTCAACCAGGCACTTCTGAGAGAAACATGAAAAGTGGATCTGGATGACCAAAAGCAATAAGAACATAAGGAGGAACATAAGGAAATATTGAACATGTCGAAGATTCAATTCTCTTACAAGATGACCGACCAGGTAAACATAAGTCAAGGAGAAAAAGTTGGTGACAGAATTGGAGATATGGTACATCAATCTTATCTGCAAGATTGTTAACAGGGGGTTTTCAAGCGGCATTCAAATGGATACGAACAAGCAGGAAGTTGGACAACATCAAAGATAGAAGGAAGATTGATAAATAAAATGAATCACAACCCAATGGCCCATGCCATCCATCATCTTCAATCAGACAAGGTTTAAGCCAGTTTGGGGCTTACCCCTTACAGACATTTTGAAGAAAGAAAAAAATTGATGCTGGAATCAACTCATCCTTGGTAAAATAAGAGTCGGCCATGCCATCAACTGACTGACAACTTCAAAGTCTGATCATAAGAATTTATGACGCTCTCAATCTGTGACACCTCCCCCCATACAATACCTTTCTTCATTCCTTTAACGTCTTCAACGAAATGACATATCATCGACAACTGGTTTGGTTTTGTTATGTGTAAATGCCATAATACCACAAAACAATGACTCAATGTCAGACATCGGACAGCATACAAGCACACAGACACCTGACCATCATGCATGACAACACAGAATTGGAAAATTTATGGTCAAAGTCATTAAGGCAAGTAGGGGATCAGCCCATTGGGTCACAAGCATCTTTGTCAGTTGTGTTCCTCAAAATACAGTGTTGTATTCAGATGACAAACAAAGTCACCCATTACATCTAGGTTTTCCAAATTGGCACACTTTAGTTGTGAAGAAATATGAACTTTCATTTCTTCACCCTCCTACTCACTTTGTTGTTTTCTTTCTTCCACTGAGTCACTCCACCAACACAATTTCATGGAGAAGAATGCATTTACATGATGACAATGTATTCATATCAAAAGATACAACGGCAATTGTTTAATGGATGAGGACTAATATAATTGATCACTTGTACTCGACTTCATTACATATCTTGTAAATGATACTATTGATAAATGAAATATACATTTGACAAAACCTCAAAATTTTCTGGAATCGTCAAGAAATTTGGAAAATATGGAACAGCAATATAATATCATTCAAAATGATGTGGAATACACCTTGTGGAATATTGATTTTTTTAAAACAAAATAAATAATGATATATTTATATAGCTTCTAAAATGTCCACATACAGTGTGCTCAGTGAACCTCTTCACAAAGCAACATAGAATAATATTTTCATCTACACAATGTAATTCATTGGGACTTCTCATTATGTGTCTATTGGCTTGTATTTAATTTAGCTGTATGAAATGCAACTCTTACTGCATTGTTCGAGCGTCTTAGAATTAGAACACTTTGTTTGCTATTTAAATCAATTATTACTATTATTATAATACAATTGAAACAAAACTCACCCTTCACCATTGGAAAGCTTTCTTCATTAGTTCCATGATGTCTTACACACAGGAAGTATTAATAATGGAATCAATGGCAAAAACACACCAAAAATTAAGTTTGGAATTAGACAGACCTGCTAAATGCAAATTAGGGGTTGGTTTTTTCATTCCATTTGAGGGCAGAGGGTCTGTCTGGAAATGTCATGTAGTGGTGGAGATGAATGGTCTTCAAGCACCATAAAGTTATGAGAAAGTGATTATTTTCTAGGATGTCATAATGAAAACAAGTGATCACATCTGAGGGTTTAGATAGCCAAACAGTTGATACTTAGGTAGTTCATTGAGATAAATATATTCAATATAACAAAACAATGACAAACAAATGGTACTGGCTCATCATACATTGATGATATAATATTTGTTCAGAAAATTAGCACCATAAAATTACAAAAATATAATTCAAGACGGTACCTCAATTGATTAATTGAGGTAATCTTCACTTTTTTTTTCCTTTTACATTTAACGGTAAACATATTATCCTAAGGCATAGGCAGACCAGCAAAGATTATAAACAAGAATGTTTCCAGTACAGGGTGGCCTCAATGCGATAGTCAGACAATGATACAATGATTTCTTTCTGAGACCAAATGGTTTTAACATATTTTGGCAGACAATGGTTATCTCATGATTGAGGAACTCTCAAATGTTGTGTGTGGGTTCAAAGGGGGTGGGGACCCCCAAAAAAACCCACAGTCAGATAATAATAATAATAATAATAACAATGATGATGATGATGATAATAATAAGAATAATAATTATTATTATTATAAAAAGAATAATTAATTTATATAGCGCCTCAAATGTCCACATATATAATATCATATGGTCAGTGACGCTTGACACAAAGCAAGGTAAAATATAAATATAAATAACTCTATAGACAACTACCAACAGAACACACGCTCATATACAAAAAGTTATCAGTAAAAGTAAATGCCATGAAGAATAATAAAATCGACACCTGGTGAACAATATATCAAAAATATAAGACAAAGGAGCAAATAGGATTAATTTTATTGTGTAGCTAAAAAAATGTAAGTCATTTGAAAGAGTTCTGTTATCAGACGTTTCTTAAAAATCAATGCACTTACTTTTAAAACTTAAAGTGTTTCATAGATGTATGTAGAAATCTCATGAAGAAATATATAATAACCTGCTCTACTAATAATATCTGAGATTACAAACAACACTTTACACCTTAAATGGTGATAATCCCAAACAAATATATCTGTAGTATGCTGGAGAATATGCTTTTCGAATTGCAAATGCTGAAATGTCATTTTCATTGTAGACTCAGGACGCAATTCTGCATCTCAAAATTGACATGTGATAATATCTAGTGGAATAATGAACATCAGATCTTCACATGCATTTATGATTGAGTGAAAAATATAAAACAAAAAGTAATTAATACTCCTGAGTTTATAGCAATAATAATGAATATACACCGCAAGGACATGGCAGATATAATAAAAAAAATAAACCCTTCAAAATTAAAAACAAAAAAGTCAGTCATAAAACCCAATTGAAATAGCATTTCAAATGATTATGGTTTTCAATACATGGACACCAGTTTTAATACAACACCAAGCATTTATTCTTCAGTATTAGAATAAAATAGTGATTTCAATTTTAAGATATCTATTTCCTAAAACAGACAATTTTTGTACTTCAGAATTAATACTAGAGCGACAATCACTTGCAAAAAAATGCAGTAGGTAGCGGAATCAGGGAGCGTGATTGCCAACACACAGAATACTTATGAATGCAGTAAGGCTGTGGGTACTTTATAAAATGATTGTCATTTCAATATATAAGTAGGTTTCATTTTAGCCAGCTCTGTATTGCAATACCTGATTCATTTCATAAAACATTCATTCTAATTTAGATTTTTGTCATAACAGCTCCAAGTAGCTTTTTCTTTCCAAAGAAAATGTCGCCGTTTTCCACGAGATGCCATCCCCTTCAGGATCGTGGCAAGAAGGCAAGAGAATATGACGGGCAAAGGATCTGATTGATGAAAACACAAATTCAAGGATACAATCATTACAACCTAAAATCAAGTGCCTTTCCATCATAAAGTACCTACACCAACAGAGTGGTTGCAAATTTCAACCGATTCACAACGCCAACTTTTACTTAATTCTGTCACTAGTGTCACAAGGAATTTTTCATAGCTATCATTTGCCTTTGCATATTAAACACCAACTGGTTGAAGTCAGCATATCTGAGCAAAGTAAACAAGATTTTCAAAAGTAAAACTATCTCATCTTCACCTTTGAGTGTTACTCATAAAAAAAAAGACATAAAACCAGTAACTCTTTTGTTTAAAACATTATTTACACAATTCCTTCTCACAGCATCTCACCTTCCTCGCCTTAAACCTAGAAATAGCCTCCAGTTCTGTACAAATCCAAAGTTGTAAGGATTTCGGAAAACCTGCGATGGATCAAAAATAATATTGCTGAAGAAAACAATACTTTCTTTCTTACTTGGTCATAACAAAACTCCTCCGCAAGTCTCTATCCTAATTCCTTTGTTGATTTTAAAACATGCAAGGATTTGAAAATTGTGACATGAAATTACTCTGAAACCAAAAAGAGAGAGAGGCAAGGCTAAAAAATATCAAACTTCCCAAGTAATCTAGGAGATTGGGATTAATAAGTCCAAACCAAGCAAGGCATTAAATTGTCCCTTTATTACATTTTTTTTATAACCCAGGATAAATAAAATAACTAAATAATTGAATAAATATATAATGTTCCTTATCAATCCTGCTCTGTTGATAATAAAATGTTCTACTTACCACATTTTTCTTTTTCAACCTGGACTTTTCCTTCTTGTTGATATGTTGCTCTATACTGGTCTGTCCTTGTGTTATGAGCAATGTATGCCACGACCCCAGCAAACCCAATGCAATAGACACTCCAGCAGACAAAAGAAACACTATGATAATCACATTATGAAGGAACTGGCCTTCCATAGTGACTCTAACATCCTCATTGATGGTCACATTCATTTCATCTTGATGACTGTCGTGCAAAGACGTACTGACTGAGGGTTTTCCCTTTGAAAGATGAGAAACAAAAATACTTATGACCCTCAAAGTAAGACACTGCTGACTAAATTTAATGAAACAATCATTTACTTACAAGCACGGGTTGCCACGTCAAGTCAGAGACAATCTCACTCTACGGTTGAATGCCATCAGTCGTGCATCTTGTTGCTCCCATCTCACAGGGGCAGCTCTCAATAATCGATTCCTATATTCCAATATGATGCATTGTCGGAGGCAAAACAAAGATCTTAAGATTCAAAATGATGAATTCCCTAAAAAATGAAATCTTATGCTTACCTCCTGGTATTCTGTCCAAGCATGATAGGCCAAATTGATAGGGAAGAAAAAGGCTGGCACAATCAATTCCTGTAAAAAAAAAAAATGAAATATAAGAATAAACTCATGAGGCTTAAATTGCACTTCAAAAATGAAAGCTACCAACTCAAACTCAAATCGGTTTTCGATTTGAAGAATCGGAACTCTTGAGACACAATGGTTTTTTTTAAGTGGATACAGATTGGTGTAAAAAATAATAATTAAATTATTACAAGATAGGCAACTTTCCATTGCCAAATGGCCTTGCTCTTCGGGGAGAATAGAAAAAAAAATCATGATATTCTATAAACGCCATTGGTGAACATTAATTGTCAAATCCATCAATTCAGAGCATTGTTCAATGTTATATTTCCACTCACAACAGGACGGACGACCTTTGGGAAATCCAAGTCAACTGTTTTCATCTTATGTCACAGCGTACACAAACCTATTCAAATGTGATACTTTAGTTAAAGCGGTAAATCACGCTGCACCCCCGACCCCATTA
>JARFNW010048508.1:0-14121 GCA_031763155.1 Dirona albolineata | reverse complement strand
ATATATATAATTCATAGAGACTTATAAGATAGAAAAAAAATTTGGTCAGCCACCATCAGCATGCGTGCAAACCGTGCACCCCTGGATAACGATGTAATTTTCCGGTCCCGGGCATATATAATACAGTGCAACTTCCGGATAACGACATCGCCCGGGACGGAAAATTATGTCGTTATCCAGGAGTGCCATTATTCCAAGGTTTTCAAGATGGCGGAAAAAGGGGGGCGTGGTGAGACCCATGAGTATAACGATGCGATGCGCGGACCAGTGCCTGTGATAAGACACGTCTTAACCACGTTAGTATGTGTATTTTTCCTGTTGACAAAGGGTTTAAATGTTATGCTGTCACTCTAATGTGTATTGTCATTGATTTGACCGTATGCTCGTCATTTTCCATATGAGTAGGTTCGAGTAGGACATCTCATTGGTCGTTTTTATTGGCTAAGAGTACGAAACAATGCTGGTCGGAAACGAGGTTGCCTATTTCGCTAGATTTTTTGTATCGAATGTCGGTGTCAACTGCCGATTATCGCTATATCGATGTAGCTAAACAGGGGTTTTACTAAAATGTATGTCACTATTTTTGGGGTTTTTATTACTAATAATATATAGCAAAAAAATCGGGACCAGAGGTCAATGTCGCTATCCAGGGGTTTTCGTTATTCAGAAGTTGCACTGTACATGTATACACACATATTATATATTTATATAAAAAATATTTTTAAAAAAGCCAGAGATAGAGACAGTGAAAACCTAGTCTAGATGGGAAAACCCTTGGCACACGTAAACTGTGATAACATCTTCTTGCACAGTGATGTACGCTTGTCTTGCATATTGCCCGAGTCTTCTACAAACTTTTGTTTTAATAAAATGAAATTTAAAGAAGAAAAAAATAAAAATATCAAAGCAACCAACAACAAATTTTAACAAATTTTTACCTGCTCTGTAACGATCAAAGGAATGTCGAGAATCTTGGAGGCGTTTGTCTGTGAATGAAGAATTATAATGTAAGCTGAATGATTTGACTCAATAACTCACACATCACCATCAATTTTTATATATGAGGACAAATTTCTTCTTGTAATTGTTGCATCGTTCACCATGAAATTGTTGACGATTATTTATGCCTGTTATGTATTTATTTACTTTGAATTGTTTTGTTTTTTTATAAAAGAAAATTATCTGTATCATATGTATAAAGTGGCGGTGTAGAAGGTAGACGAAAGCAGAGTGAGAGGAAGTTTGAGCGTCAATAGTAACTGTTTGTATACACCCTACAATGTATGTAACATCATGAAATCGTACCATTTATGTAACATCATGAAATCGTACCATTTATGTAACATCATGAAATCGTACCATTTATGTATCTTATATATATATAATAGCATGGCAGCCATTTCTTTCCTGTGTGTCAGACAAACGTAAAAGCTTTTTTGGGAGAGAGGGAGACATGACCCACGGGCAATCCCTAAAACTAAATGCCTCCTGACTAGATACAGGGTGTTTCGATACCTTAGGGACCCCCCCCCCCCGGCCAGCCAAACTCAGAAAAGTCAGGACAAAACAAATGACATAGGCTTCAACAGTAATCATTTGTAATCTCAAATCCAAAATTTCTTACATTTATTTAAATTTTTAGTATGTCTACCATCCGCTTTTCTAAAAGTACCCAGTAAAAAAATATCCACTTTGTGTGCCTTTAGCATAGCTTACGCCGCAAAGGAATTCGTGTGCGGGGCTTTGTCATGGATTGTTTGGAAACGATGAATGGCCTGGATCACCCGATGATAATGCTTGTGAACATTTAGGCTTAGAACATATATTATTTAAAACATATATAGTCGAAACACCCTGTAGTCTGATGATACTTGATTGTTCTTGTCACAGTTTATATTTTTTCTTCTTTTTGTTAATTTATTTTTCAACTTATTTCTTTCAGTGATGTTTCCAGGGATCATAGGCAAGGAAGTACTCAAGTCGCAGAGTTCACTTTTGTATGCGAGAACAACCCCTGCTGTTTTCAACGGTCAGAGTGTGAGAGGCAGGGCTACCCAATCAGAACCACAGCCCAAGACAGGAATTGTTATGCTTAACCTTGGCGGTCCTGAAAATCAAGATGAAGTCCACGATTTTTTACTCCGCCTCTTCTTAGACAAAGATCTAATTCCTCTGCCAGCCCAGAGTAAGTTGGCTCCTGTGATTGCCAGAAGAAGAACTCCCAGGATCCAAGCCCAGTACGCTAAGATTGGAGGTGGATCCCCCATCAAAAAATGGACTCAACTTCAAGGCCAGGGCATGGTAGAGCTCTTAGACAAGATCAGTCCTGCTTCCGCGCCTCACAAATACTACATAGGTTTTAGATATGCCAACCCTCTCACAGAGGACACTATTGAACAAATGGCGAGAGATGGGATACAGCACGCCATTGCTTTCACACAGTATCCCCAGTACAGCTGTTCAACCACTGGCAGCAGTCTCAATGCTATTTATAGGTACTACGACAAGAAAGGAGCCTCTGATGGTATGGTGTGGAGTGTCATTGACCGCTGGCCCACACATGCTGGACTGGTGCAAGCATTTGCCTCAAACATTGAAGATGAAATTGCCAAGTTTCCTGTAGAGGATCAAGATGATGTTGTCATTCTTTTCTCGGCACATTCGTTGCCCATGAAAGTAGTTAACCGAGGGGATCCATATCCAACAGAAGTGGCTGCTACTGTGCAAAGAGTGATGGAAAGTCTTGGCCACAGTCATGCCTATCGCCTGGTTTGGCAGTCCAAAGTCGGTCCTCTCCCTTGGTTGTCTCCACAGACAGATGAAGCTATTAAAGGTCTTGTAGCCAGAGGAAAAAAGAATATTTTACTGGTGCCAATAGCCTTCACGTCAGATCATATTGAAACGCTGTTTGAGTTGGATTTAGAGTATGCTGAAGAATTAGGTGCTGAAATAGGTGTCAAAAACATTCGCCGCTGTGCTAGTTTGAATGATAATCCCATCTTTGTTAAAGCTTTGGCAGACATTGTCAAAAATCACATTGATGTCGGAGTTGCTAGCTCTCCGCAGTTAGGTTTACGGTGTCCTTTGTGCGTCAACATAACCTGTGGTATGGCCAAGAGTTTCTTCCACAATCAGCAAGATCAACTTGAAGCCTTGAATGAAAAACAGACGAGTCAAGTGACATCTCAATCTCAGGCCGTATCTTCTTAAAATATGTTATTTGTTCAGATGAAATTTAACACGTTAACTCTTTGCATTAGCTTTATCCATTCTACCTTTATGATTTGTAAGATGTCTTACTCATAGTGGAAATTGTTACTGCAAATGTGTTGTGAATCTTTAAATTGATTATGAAATGATTGGTGTTGGTACTTTTGCATGTCTTTCTCTCAATTATTGTAGTCTAGAAATATCAAAGTGTATTTGAATTGTTTAGCAGTGGATTGCTAGTTTTGCTTGAGGCCAGTACTCTCAAGGTGTGATGATTTCAAATGGCATTTCTTTTAACTGCAGCAGGGGGCTGTTGCCAAAAAAGTGTGGTTGTATTTTATTTATTGAAATACTTGTTGGTTGAAAGAAATTCACACTGACATGGTCATGGCTGTACAAATGTGGAAAACAGTATGTCAGGTTGAGTTGAGAGAATGACGAACAGAGACTATTTTAGAGGAGTCCTTCACTGCCAGCTCATTGCAAATAGCTTAAGAAATAAACACCCCAGCATTATAATATTGATTTAGACCCAAGGGTTTTGATGTTGTAAGTGGCCTGATAAAAATTTGAATATTTGCAGGCACCTACGGAATTTTCCATACTTGAAAATAATATTATTATTATTATGGAGAAGGCACTGATGATAAAGCGGATAGGCCTATCAGTTGAGTGTAATGCAAGGTTTTTGTTTGGTTCCTGTTTTTGGCATTCACTTTCCTATTCTTGTTGGTTGTCAATTTTTTTGAAAAACTTCATTACTTGCATACATTCAAAGAGACGTGTTATGTTTCTAAACAAGGGGAGATATTATTGTTGGTTATAGTTGCTTCATGAATTATTTATATTGCCTCACTTTATAGCATTGATTATATATTTGAAAGGAGGAAGTTTTAAAAAAACCAACCAATCCAAAAAATATCAAACTTGGTTGAAGTGAAAGTTTAAAATTATTTTTATATTATATATTTTGAAAAATGCATTTTTCACTTATTGTTGTAGAAGTTGCATTTTTTAACAATTGTTTTGATTCTGAATACAAAAGTGATAATATAATTGTAATCTGTGTCTTTCTTTAGTGTTATAATTTAGTACCCAAAGTTAAGTTGTGGTTTTGTTCACTCCATGTGTACCTGTAGGTCTTGGATATTCAGTTATGTATTTTGAATGATGCACAAGCTATCACTCAATGTATATAAAGGGATCCTTACCAAATCAGTTACTCCGACCACTGTGTATAGATTGCTATCATTTTCTGTGGAGCTTGTGTTGATCCCCCTCGGCTATGAAAAAGAATTTGGGGAATCTTACACACCTAGGCATTTTTATTTTTTACAAATTTTGCAGCCCACTGGGTCATCTGGGCACCACTGTAGCTGTAGGGAAGTGGTCTATAATATATAATGGCTTCTGTCAATGACATTTAACAACGAATAGACGTTTCGGGTTTCACCTTTCTCAAGGGTACATATATATCTATGGCTGCTTCTAGACAGGCTCCATGGAGCCTGTCTAGCCAAACCCCCTACCTCATAATAGGCTGCTTCTAGACAGGCTCCATGGAGCCTGTATAGTCACTTCCTATATATCTATATAACATAATATGTTAGATGTATGAATCATTGAGAAAGGGGAAACATGAAACGTCTATTCATTGTTAATTGTCATTTACAGAAGTCAGAAGCCAACACGCTTTGGTTCTTTCACTTTATATAACAGTGAGGATAAAGACTGGTTTATATTCATCTGTATCCTTGTACAGGTGCTGGCTCACACTCAGTTTTTTACATCATTCATTCATCAGTCGCGACATTCAAGGCTGAGCCCACTGTAAACCTGTCTTATTGGCGTATCATATTAACATCCTTTCTCTGCCTGTATCTGGGTACCCATTCCTACCTGAGACTGAGACATACAAGGATTCAATGACAAGAGGCCAGGATAGAAGAACCCTGGATTTCATGGTTTGGCAATTTAGCCACTGATCCCAATCAAGTTTAGGGTTTACAAATTGAATGGGGAAAACGAAAACAAACATCAAAAACCATAAGAACACTTACATTTTATTTGATATAATACTTTTTATTCTATATTTGGATTTATTAATATGGTATCAACTTGCAGGCATGTAGTTTGAATCTAAATAGTTGTAGTCATTCTTGGTGAAACTCATATAATCCAAATCCAGACATGCTTGAGTAAAAGGTTGAAGTCGATGACTGGAATTGTGTTTTTCATGTTGAAAGGGACTGAAAAAATAATGGGGAAGATATTTCAATTCACTCCGATAAACCACTTGGTTCAAACCTTCACAATGTTACAGCAAAACCCCTTCAAACCACCAACTTTGGATCAAAAGCATTAACTATAGTATGTCTCAGGACCAGACTAAATTATGAGTCTCATGTCTGAAGTTAGAGATAAATATAAAGATGAGTTTATAGACCCATACAATAACTACTAACAACAGACTATATCATTTATCATTAAGCATCACTAAGCATGATATTGTTATAGTAGGCCTATGTGGGGTGTGACACAACATCAAATGCTCTCATGATTATTACACCTTCTTTTGATCATGAGTATAATAGGCCTGCATGCTCTTTATTTGTTAAAACTTAAGAAATACAATTCATCAACACCCCAAAATCTCTAAATAATAAATCCTTTGTTAATATCAATTATTATTATTATCAATATAAATTTTTTTCTGTACTTACACTTCACTGCAGTCGTCGCAGAAATCATAAGAAACTTCTGAAGGACAATCAATGCAATGCCACCTTGTTCCTATGATGGGCTCACAACCACAGTTATCACACTGTCAAAAGGGAGATCATGACATACATCAGTTAATAAACCTCTACAGAAATATTATCATTGCTCCCTAAACAGCTTTAGTAAGAGTACTAAACAATATAGTTCGTTCTGTAGTGTAAGTGTAAGGTACATAGTTCAGCTGATCATGATAATGATATTATTTCCTACACACAAGTCTTAGTTTCACATAGGTACAGTAGTCATTTTATTTTCTAAGTGGCTGTGCCAGTTCAAATTCAGGACTTTGATGTGCATAAATAAAGCTGGACACTGGAATGAAGAAAGCATGGTAATTAGGGTTTTCTTATAACACATGAAATTGACTTTTATCAGGATTGAAGAAATAAATAAACTACAGTATTAGTACTATCTAATAGAATTATGAAGAGGCCTTGAAGATTTAACATTACACCGTATATCACTCTGATTGTCTTATTTGGGTGATCTGCCACAAGAAATGGGAGTAGTCAGGAATGGCTCCGCTCGCTATACATTGAGTTTATGAAATGACTTTTTGGGGGTGCCGGCATAGCTCAGTGGTAGTGAGTCGGCCTGATGTTCTTGGCAAGGCGGTGTTGCTGTGGCAGGCAAGGGTTTGAACCCTCCTTTCGACAGTTTTTTTTCTATTCTTGTTATTGTCTCTCAGTGGCACTTCCTTACAAAGACAGCCCCCACCAAAACCATAAATAATAAGAGAAAAACAATATGCATTTGTGGCACATTGTTTTGAGTACCTTAAAGCCAACATGTCTGGTCAGAGCAGTTTTTTCTTGAACCATTTTTTCCCGTCTGACTCTTTTTAATTTTTGAAGTTCTCTATATTCAGGAGTATTTCTAACAGCAGGTGGGAAACTATCATCGTCCTGTGGATTGAAGTTAAAGCACATCGTTATTAATTAATTTGCTTCAGACTTTCATTCTCCCATTTTTGTCTGTTGCCCACTTTTCTGGCACAGCATTATATTCCTACTAGTCTACTAGTTTTCATTCTTACATCAAAAGAACTCTTTAGTGTGCCTCAAAATATAAAAAACCCAAAAAAACCCCACATATAAACATTTCTGGAGCCTTAGCATTTATCATCCCTCAGCTATGGAAGAAACTGGTGGAATTTTGCCACCTTAAAATAGATTATATATATGGCGAACATGTAATTAACAAAAGAAAGGGATATGATCGTATTGCTAAAATTTGAGAGTCATAGTTTTATAGAGAATCATACAATGTCTTCCTTAGTGTCCAAAAGTGACGCTGAAACCAAAACCTCTTTTTTAAAAGAATGCAAAAAAAAATCATATCATGTGTACCGAAGAATCATCCTTCTGACTTGTATTGTCCGAAAGTGACTGAGAGTCTTCTAAATAGCCGCCTGGTCCAGAACCCGAGAATGGAATACCGGATTCTTCTCCTTCATCCGCCATCCAGACAGGCGGGACATGGGATTGTAAGAATGTAGAAGTGCTGTTATATAGACGGTTGTAGCGATGGTGTCGATGCGATCCCTGAATTGAGAATAAAGAAAGGCATAAAAAGAAAGAAAAAAAAAATCAATTGAGCATCTCCTTTTCAATTCCAATCAGTTACCATTCTTCAACCTCCTACAGGTGATCATACCCCGATATATACTCACACTCACAATCTTTCCAAATCAATAGAAATTTTAAAAAGGGAATGGCTTTATTTATAGAAAAGAAAAATCTGTCTACAAGGTCAAATGTGCACAAAAGAAATATATATTGGTTAAGGGGAAAAGATACAGGACTATTTATGTTTAAGTCAAAATGGGAAATAAGGTCCTATTCGCTCCTACCCACAAGCATAACCCTAAAAAATAAAAATAAAAGATAATGACTCACCCTCTGGGAATGTGCGGACAAATTGGGCATGCGACCAGGCACTGGGAGACCTTCCTTGGCCAGTCTCACAAAGTATTTTTGTACTCTACTTGCAACCTGAAACATGTCAGCAATAGGTAGCTACATATGTGGATTTTTAATCACTCTAAAACGGCAATAGTTACAGTGAAATTTTAGACATCCTTATAATATGCCTGTACAGTTGTAGACATGGGTGGTTTGAATGGTGAATATATTAATTGCGGATGACAATGATGTAAACAGTGATGGAGGAGAGATAATCCAACACATATAAACAGGTTAACATCCAGCAATCAACTCAAAGCAGTGATTCCAAAGTTCCTTCAAACCAACATGATCAGCATGCCTGACCATCACCCGAGCGGTCAATTCAAATACTGATGTAACACAATGAGAAAGAAAACCAACTACTTCATAGGTAATAGTTCACTACTCTGCAATGTAGTACAAGGCTGTAGAAATCATGATAATAGTAATAGCTACATTGTGGCATGCACTCGTGACCCGATAGTTAACAAATCAAATGCATCCAAACGATACGACCACAAGCGCCCCATACCAGCTATAACGAAATTCTCTTACGTGTATCAAAAAGAAAATGTTGTCCCCCAGAATTACCTATTTCATCATAATAAAGAATATATCAAATAGGTAACTCGCTTTTTTTTTTGATGTGAGAGAATTGTTCAAATGTTAGACAGATAAGGTCAATATGCATTTTTACCATAAATATAGGAACACATCTTTTGCACGCATGATAGTGTACTTTAGAAATGTATGAAAAATCTAAAATTGCTTAGTTTTGAATGCTTGGCCCACATTGTAAAAAAAAAAAAAAGAGGAAAAATTTACTAAAAACAATAAGAAAAATTTACCTGGATTGGAGTTCTGTTTCCCAGGGCATCTGCAATTTTTGACCATCTTCTTGATTCAACTTCTTCAGGAGGGTATTGAACTAAAAATCTTTCCAATCTATTTCAAAGCAATAAAGTGAGAGCACAATCAATTGAGACTTACATTTACAGTCATAATAATGTAAAACAGGAATCTGTTTTTACAACAGACATGTGGCAATCCCTATTTTCACTCGCATCTTTATCTACGATAAAATGCGCCAGTAGAAGCTTATGAGAACCAATTCTTTTACTTGAATGATTTTTGTTTATATATCTATTATTAAAAAAAATCAAATAGCATCTTGTTTCTGCAATCCTCTTGTGAAAGCTTCTACTTCACTATTAAAAAAAAAGGTTTTAATCTCCTATAACTGACAAATATTCTTTAACACTAACAGCATTTACAATTCAAAAGATATATGTCACAAGTGTAATAAAATATAATTAATATACAAACTACATTTTACATCCAAAAATTACTTTTAAGTGCTCTTCCTTTATCCTTAAACTTCTTTGTCTTTTAGTTTTAGGAAAAAAACATACCTTTGCTGTTCTTCTTCCGTCCACAATTGATTGAAAGTTTCTGGTTTACTGCTATCTTTAGCACGACCTCGTACAACAATCACTGATGAATCATTTTCTGAAATCGGTGAGCTTTCTACTATCCCTTGGATGAGTTTTGACTTCAAGCTTTGCATGGCTTCCCCTGTATAAAAATGGTTATTCATATCTTTATCTGTGTCATGAAAATCTTGGTCCAGATTTCTTTCAAGACAATTTTGGGATCAAGTCATCACAACAGTTAACAGACACCACAGTAAGAGGTCAAAAGTTTCAACTGCGCATGATTTAAAATATCTGGGTTAGTGTTGTTGTCATAGATGAAGTATTGGCACCATGAATATCAATCAGAATAACGCAAAGAGCAATTTTGACCGAATTAAAAAAGATTTAGTGAGACCGAAACTGAAACATCTCTGTCAAGGCCAATTTCAGACTGATGTTTTCGCTCATTATCCTGGTATTTATATTATATGCGTCCCTGTGAAACCTGAACCTAGTCCTCCAATGTCATAAGATGTTATGAGAAAGTTGGACCAATGTCATGTACTAAAAGTAAATCATGGTAGGCTTACCTACTTTTTAAACAAATCAAAGTAAGTCAGGTGACAATTGAACTTTGTTCAAAAGAATAAAGAACAGGTGATAGTGATACCAACAAAACCAACAAATTTCTAATAAAAAAACATAAAATGAAACAAGAAGATGTACTTATATATTGAGAAACAATGCTCCGACTCGTCGCATGTGACATACACTCTTTATGATTTAGCAAGCAACTGACAGTGTTTTTTTAACATACCTCAAATAAACACATTAACTGGAAACTTATACCAAAGGTTCCATCAGCTTGTGAAACATAAAGCTCAAACATTTAAGCTTCTATCATCACTACTTAAAACCTCATTCAGTGATTCTGTTTATTTTGTAACTATAAAATCTCTTCACTTTTTAAAGTCATTGACTGGTCAAGAATGCCATTCAAGCTGGACTTTATTCTACATGAGTTAAACAGAGACACATGACAAGGAATATTCAACAGATGACTTACCAGGTCCATCATTGCCACTCTTTTTGTTTCTCGTCATATGTCTGTTGGTTCCAAATGAAGAAAAGTCAACACTGTTTGTGTACCTATCCCAATGAATTTCGGGGAGGGAAGGAATCACTTGAAGTTTGGGCAGACCTGTATCTTTTCCCCTTTGAAGATTTTCCACAAATGCCATTGGATCAGCTATAGCTTTACTCTGAGCCTTGTGAAGTGTCTCAATGTCCTGTGCTGCTAGTTGTCTCTGAGATTCGAGCAAAGAGATGGCGTGGAGTAGATTTCTGTAATCATCATTTTCTTTCAAAGCTACATGGTCAGACTCAAAATAGTAAGGTTCATTTATGTCTTCAAGTGTGAATGCAGGCTCTGACTGAGACATATTTTTCACTGGTGATTATCTCTTTTCACGTGAATCAATTCTGCTTTTCCTGTAGGTATAAAAAATATATAAATGTTTTTAAATTTATAAAAAATATATATAATACTAATACATAGGCATTTTCACTTTTCTTGGCTTTTTTAACCCCCAGACCGCCCCAGTAGACCGACTAGAGCCACAATCACGCTCTAGCAACTAACTACTTTTTAGCGCTGAGCAGCATCGCTTAGAAATCCCTTTTGTAATGTGAGATTCAATAAATGTTTTACAACAAAAACAAAGAGCAAGGCTACTCAGAGTCGGGGTCAGGAGGGTCCAAAAGTTGATGAAACATCGGGCAGATCTTTTGCCTCAGATTATGAATAAAAGATATATAAAATATATGAATAAACGCTTTATTATTCTGTTTTACATAGTAATGTCATCATATTTAGATGCAATGAATTGTGTGTGATTCCAGCAGTCAGTCGAGTGGATAGCTAGCCACTGACCACTGGTCACGTGCTGACCCAAGGTTCAGAGGTCATAATGACGTTAGATGTGTATTTTTAGACCACTGATGATGGTCAGATTATTATTTCTGACTTGTTTAGATCTCACTGATGCATATAATTTCTGCTTTTGTCATTAGACCCCTTTTACAGCTATCCAAAGTACATTTTTAAACATGTACATAATTGTAGTTTTAACCTTTGCCTTTGGTGCTGTGTTTGTTTTAGTTTTTAGTTTTTGTTTGTTTGGTTATTTTGTTTCGTAGAGGCATTGTCCCTCACTGTCTTTTGATGTTTTAGTGTCACTGTCTTTTGATGTTTTAGTGTCACTGTCCTTTTGTGTCGTCGCGTGACGAAGGCCTTAGGCCGAAACGTCGCTTGTCTTGTTTTGTCATCGTCCTCCGGAAGCCTAATTTTCATTTTTATTTATTCCTTATTATAATATTATCCTACGCCTACAGAGATAGTCAAACTTGTGTATGGAGGCCACCCTTCGTAACTGACAAAAGTAGGTAATGTAAGTAAAAGGAATTCCATCTGAGTTCCAAACATAATGTAACTCCTACTCCTCCTATGTTTATGATATTTGTAATGAAATGAACATAAAAAATATCTCAGTCTCAGTCTCGCAAATCATGCAGAAGTAGAAGTAGAAGTAGAAGTAAGAACGATTGGGTCGCCAATAAATATATATCTAAATCTAAATCTATATCATGCCGACGGTGGTGAATAAGAAGACGTTTTGCCTACCAATGCAGGACTGAATAAAACCAGCTTTATTTCCACGATAAAGAACTTGAATTACCTTCATGAATTAATCGTATCTTCTGTTGTATTGCTTTTCAGACGAGGCGACAATTTCGAAAGTAAGGGGTAAGGATGGGCGGGTACCCGTTCGTTCACTTTGGTTGGTAATGTCATCTCGTTCCTATATAGGTATATCGATACTTATTGCTTGTGTTCACCCCTCCGATTGCAAAACCCAGGTACCCGTAAATTATAATAATAATAATAATAATAATAATAATAATAATAATATATCTTTATTGTCCATAAGGAAATTCATTTTGGTTTACATTGCAGTCAAACAAATCAAGTTTGCATAAATTCATGAATACACTCAGACACGCACACAAGACGCACACATGTACCAATTCATACACACACAGACAGGGTGAATACATGTTGAAGGAAAAAAAACAACAAAACAAAAAACAAAACAAAAAAAACAACAACAAAAAAACCAAAAACAAAAAAACAACAAAACAGGCGGTGAACAAAAGAAGAGGAAAGGGATAGTTAGAGAGTGAAAGGGAGAAAGGAAGTGTTAGAGCTGTTAGAAGTGTATGTAGCTGCATACTGCTCTATGTTAGGATACATAATTAATTTGGTTAGGAGCCGATGTATCCATTGTGATGGTACATCAGGACTTAAATAACTTAAATGTATGGGTTTTTTTCAAACACAATACGTGTCAAAACATATCCAGACGCGCAAGATAAAAATGCATGCAAGTTTTATATATTACACTAAGGAATTCGACATAGTATAATGGCAATCAACAATAGCATGCATGAGAAATAGACATATCGATGTGAAATCAGTTCTTGCACCAAAAATCTAACATCAAAATTCCTCAAAAGAACGGATTACACAGAAGAGTCAGACGAGGCTGTGCATTGCCCAAATATACTACTACTAGTACAATAAAATACTGAATGGAGAAGACAGCAAATTCCCGTTGACTTAAACCCAGAAAATTCAGTAATTTGAAGCCTTGGAGCTCATAGAGCCGTTGATTATCTCGGTTTCCGTAGTGTGAAGTGGACAGAGTCACCCCCTTTAGATAGGACGCTGGTCTATCCCAAGCCATCTCGCATCCACTTCAGCTTCAACCGAGAAAATACCAACAAATTAATTAATTTCATCATCCTGATCGTCATCATCATCACCATCATCATCATCATCATCATCATCAACTTCATCGTCATCATCATCGTCATCAATAAAGGAGACCATATCCTCGACGTTGTGGTGTATTTTTAAATGGTCAGCATTCCACGGACAACGACCAATGCAGTCACGTTGGCGGGTGACACGAAACGTTGAATCACTTATCGTAAGATCACAAAAGATAATATCCATCAATTCCTTGAATGTTTGAGAGTTGAAATGTGACCACTTTACATAAAACTTGTATACTTTTTTTTTTTTCGTGGGAGGGATGGTGGTATCTATTTATTACCATTATACGATTTACTTTATGAAAAAAACAAGGGAAAATGGTACAGCTTCAAATTTAAAACATGTAAGAGAACAAAGAACGTTTCGGGTTTCCCCTTCATCAGCCAACAAATCCTATGATTTACTTTATATACAATATTGTGTATAAAAACAGATTTGCACACTTTTATTGACTTGACACATTTTTCGATTGAGACTTTAGAAATTGTCCAGTAGTTAGTGTTGTTAGTCGTCGTTGGCACGTGCTTCTAAACTTTTCCATTCTTGGATTATGTTTATATTCCCTTCTGGTATAAAGATGACTAATTTGTGTCATGCAATATCCTTCTCAACACCCGTGGGGAGAATACAGTAGATATAGCAACCTCTTGGATTATTAAAAAGAAATAAATTAAGTTTCGGTCGAAAAGAGGGCAATTTATTTATTATTTTTAAATGAAAAAAAATAAATGAAAAGGACAATACAGGTGATAACTACAGTAGTAGTAAAACAAGAAGAAAAAAGAAGGAGAAGGAGAAGAAGAGGAAAAAGAAGAAGAAGAAGAAGAAGAAGAAGAAGAAGAAGAAGAAGAAGAAGAAGAAGAAGAAGAAG
>JARFNW010048397.1:0-14122 GCA_031763155.1 Dirona albolineata | reverse complement strand
GTGCTACTGTAAAGCGCTTAGAGCATGGTGATGATCGTGGATAAGCGCTATATAAATGCCATTTATTATTATTATAATTGAGGGATTCCACTGTATTACATAATGTGCATTAGATATGATTGTTTCCCATTCATTTCAATGATTAAGACACAAACAGATTTTTTCCCCCTACCATTCACCTTTATTATTTGATTGATTCTGTAACTGGAGTGCATTCAGTTTTTGTCTATTTTTGACAACAGGTTTCACAAAATCATAATTTGTTGAATTTCATTTAGAATCATGATTCTTTACTCTTTCATATACTGCACTTCTTGCTTTTCTAGTTTTCTTTTGGTTACCAAGGCATGGGATTCATGGAAGCATGATCATAATGTTGTATCCCTAGTGCACTTCCTGATAAACAGTTGGTGCAATATTTTGAATGTAAATATGTATGAAAATGTGACTTGTTAATTCTTGTTCTCAGAACACAAAATCATTATTGTGGGACTTGATAATGCTGGAAAGACGACTATATTGTATCAATTGTAAGTAGAATCGAACTTGCCCACTTTGAGGATTTTTTTTCCCCTTCTATTTAATTTATTTTTTTATTTTTTTTTGCAGTTAATGATTCATATTGTTTTTCATTTTTAGTGTAGAACGAGCATATTTTCTTTTTACTGTCAGTTCTTTTTGATAGTAATGAGTCTCTATTCCTGTGCAAATAAAAAAACCCTAAAAAACAACCACTATTGATATGATGCAATTTTAGCACAGCGCTCTATTTGGTATTGATAAAATTACCTTTTCTTTGATGATTCATGTAGTAAGACTACATAAATATTCAGAAAATGCTATTACTATTACTATTGTTTAGTTTAATATAAATAGGCCTATTTATTTTTACGTTGAAAAAAAGAAGAAAATCAATAAAATTTTGTTGTTGTAATTTTGACAAGAATGGTGATCATACTTCAACAGGCAATTGACACACACAGGCCTTGGCTACTTCTGAGCAATTGTAAGCAGGCAATTAAAAAATGTGGGTGCAGTCAAGTTGATTCAAAATAATGGAGCTGTTTAATGTTGCCAATGACTCTTAATTATATTTAAACAGCTTGATGAACGAAGTTGTGCACACATCACCCACAATTGGAAGCAATGTAGAGGAAGTGGTATGGAAAAACATCCACTTTTTGATGTGGGACATTGGAGGTCAGGAGTCCTTAAGAGCTTCATGGAACACATACTATACAAATTCAGAGGTTAGACAAAAATGTTACTGTCTTTGTCTGATTGAAAGCTGTGTCAGAGATCAGATTATTTTTACATACATACTTATTTTGTATACATACACGTGTGTATGTAATGCAAAATATGTATATATGTAAAAATAAATCTTTATATATATTGTATGTATGTATACATACATACATATTATATATATATATATAAAGATTTTGTTTTCAATTTTTGAGAGATAAGGTATGGGGCTGCCAGGCTTTTTAGCTTAATTATGATTGTAATCATGTGTCATCTGTAAGATTCAAATATCCCTGGGTTTTCCTTATATTCTGAATATTTCCAAAATTGATAGTTCAGTTATTGTGAATTCTAACAAATGTCATATATTCTTGATAATTTGAAGGTATAGAAATTGCAGAATGTCATTATTAAAGCTACTAATTCTAAAATCTGCCATTTGTATGGATACAGATAATTGCAACAAAGTTTGAATCATTAGAAATAACCAAACAATAATGAGAAAATGATCATTTTACGGTCTTCTATAAATTTGAAAGATAAATTAAAATCAAATTTTGCTGTTTTTAACCTTTGACAACATTCCTTTTTCAATACCAGTTCATTATCATGGTCATTGATAGTACAGACCGCGAAAGACTGCTCATATCGAAAGAAGAACTGTACAAAATGTTGGCCCATGAGGTAAGTTTGTCATATTTTGCGGTGGAAAATAAATTGATCAACCATTTCTTCAGCCTCTCATACATAAAGCAATAATATTTTTATTTTTATCACCTCTATTTTAACTAAACACATGAATGCTTTTGCTCTTTTATTTATTTTGAGTGAACAGCTCAAACGTTACATATCTGATCATGTTAATTCATTTTTTGTCTGTGAATGTCCTCAGGATTTAAGGAAAGCTGCTGTACTGATTTATGCCAACAAACAAGACATCAAGGGCTGCCTTTCTCCTGCTGAGATCTCTCAACAACTCAACTTGACCACCATTAAAGATCATGTATGGCACATTCAACCTTGCTGTGGCCTCACAGGAGAGGGGTGAGTTTGAAAGTTATTATTATAATTATTATTTACATTATTTTTCAAGAGTTGGTAACTAGGTTTTATTTTGCATTACATTTAAGTCAACATATCGAGCTAGATGAGATAAGTACAAGTCTATGCCCATACAGCATACATGACTTAGTACAGATCTGAAAAGCCTATGGATCAAGATTTATTCAGGTGAGCAGGGGATTAGCCTGCTGTGCCAATAAACCTCATTTGGTGCGAGAAGCATTGTTCAATATTACACATGTGAGGACCAGATAACATTATATCGTGGCCTCAGGTTCTTCATCCATCAGCTACAGAAATTCCTTTGATTAGGTTAATGGAATATCATGGTTGCCCTTAGTATGATCATTGTATTTTCAAAAAGTATTTTTCATAATATAAAAAGCACACCTTATCTTAATCATGACTTCATCAATACGCCAAGTGATTTGGTCAGATCAATCAGTCAGTCAGTAAATTTACTATGATCATTTTCATTTCATGTTGATTTTTTTACCTTGTTTGCAGATTATACCAAGGTCTTGAATGGATAACAGGGCATATACACCGGAAGTGATAAAGCTGTTATGAATTAGTGTGTTTGTATGTATAAAATAATTTAAGTCTGGTCATTAGTACCCTGTTGTCCTCCATTATACTTTGCAATGCTATTTAGACTATTTTATATTGATTCATATTCCTGCTCAAACATCTTTGTTAATGGAGTGCAGGTTTAATAAAAAAGAGAAAAAAAACCCCCTGGGTTACCCAGCAATTTCCCACCATCATCTGCCTGTCTCAAACATAAATGTTTAACAACAAGATGAGAGGAAATATATACATTATTTCTGTCATTAACTAAGTTAATGAAACTGAAGGTGCTCAGCTAATGTTGAGAGAAAAAAACAAACCCTGCTCTTTTTTGTCAGATTAAATCATATGCATTTCTTATGACAATACAATGTCAACTCCTGGTTAGTTCTTTGAAGAGTTTAAAAGGAAAGCCAACCCGACAAACAAATAAACAACCTGTTGTTGCCACTTTTCTCCCAGTAGAGGTATAATGGCGGATGCAGGCAAAATGTATGTAAATATACAATAATTTGTTGAAGAAGGATATTTATGTCGTGTACAAAACAATCTCTTTTATCAGTGGTTTCCTCAAATGTAGGTTGCTTGGAACAAAATTGAAGTAAAGAATGAATCAATGATGTACAATTTTAATGATTGGATGTTGACAGGATTTTGTTTTGTCATAGATTTATCTTGTTTGAAATTAGTTTGTTTGTTATCTAATACCCTCACCAACAACGGCATTCATAGCTATAGGTTCAGTCTTACTTTTTACAAAGCAAAAGTGATGTGATTTGATGAAAGTGAATTGTTTTGTGAAAGTATGGATGGATGTTAATTATTTTTGTCATTGATTGTATTTTATTTTTTCTATCTAATTAATAATAGGATTAGGCACAAAAATGAATGATTCAAGATGGGATTTATTTTCACAAGCTGGGTAATTTGAGATATTTTGATAATGTATTTAAGCATCCACCATTCCTTTTTTAAATTTTTTTTTACATATCATGAGTCAACAGACACTGTGTCATCAGTGTCATCACCACATCCACTCCACAATGAGTAAACATACAGAAACTTGATAAATATAGTTTGCACATTGAAGCCTCAGTTCATGCATGCATCTTTAAAGTCTTCTACACTTGCCCAATTACACTTCTGTTATTAATTAATTTGTTTCTTGAATTGAGCTGTTTGCCATAATGTTACACTGCTTCAAAGAGTTAAAAAACAAACAAAATATGCTCTCACACCTCTTAATAATAGATTTATGCCTTGATACTCTTCAAGTTTGCATGTAGCCAATGATCCTATCAACTAGAATAACAAAATTATATTGTCAATACAAATTAATGGGATATTAGTGTCCTTTGCCTTGCATTTGAATAAAGCAATGGAGGTATGTCAGTTTTAGTCTTCATCTGTAGAAGTAGAAACATAATATTCCTGCACTTGCTTGTCTATAATCAGAAATAGGATGGCAAGCCACATATTTTTTTGCGTACTTAGTCGAATACCCATACTTAATCACTTTGTCGAATATAGTCTTCTGATTTTATTATTTTGGAAACATTTTTTTTTTGTAAATATTGTGTAGCATTTAGAATGTGACATTAGGCAATTTTAGGTTTGTGCAAGGATTTGTGAATTTCTGCGTCATCAATGCCATGCAAGCATTTGTACATTTATTTGAGCTTGAAACATTCTTTCAGTCAGTTGTCAGTTATGTTGTTCACTTATAGTGTGTTCACTTTATGATTTTGTATTGTATTTGCACTGGTGATAGTAGTGACAAACTTATTTTTAGATATTGGCACAATTGTTATGTAGGAGTAGTAAACTGATCAGATGTTATGCCATGAATTATCTTAGAATTTTCTTGTGTGAAAAACATGTGGTCACCTGAACTAAAGTGGCGGCTACTAATCAGTGGCAATTTTTTGTTTGTTTGTTTTTTTTTCAATCATTTATCAATGCGGCTAGCTGTTTTGAAAATAGTCTGTAGATGTTGTATAGTCTTCTGACCAGGAACAATTACATGGCTGCCAAATAGTAATGTAATGCAGGTTTTGGCTGAAATTTGGGCTTCAAAGTACAGATGTATATTATGTGAGAGGTATGATGTGCGAGTGAAACAAACTATACTCAGGGTCCCATATGGATGGGGATGTTGGCATGCACACAGGACAGTTTTACGTTGTGATATTATGCCATGTTTCTATGACTTTCTTGGGCGTTGGTGAGATAATCTGTATTCTAGTTTCCAGATTTTGGCAGCTATTCAATTATTTTCATATTTGATGAGAGGTAGATTTGACACTGGCTTAACCCTAGGGTTCCTGTGCATCATTGCATCAATCCCAGAAGGGTGACAGACAAGGATATTGTGAAAATTAAATTAATGTTGGAATAGTCTTCCCTCAAAACTAAGGTTAGCTTCCAAAGTTGCATTGACCAATGCCTCAGTCAAGTTTTAATTGCAAGTTTTAATTACATAACCAATCTTTCTCAACTTTCTGTGTAATTGTGCAACTAATTGAATAATCATTTTTGGAAAACGATATCTTATGACCAGCTTACAGGTTGTTGGGTTTTTTAAAGATAATTTTGTGATACTTGCAGATGTTACTTTTATTACTAAGACACCCCTTTAGTTTCCTCCATTACAATTTTAGTGGTTTTGAGCTGGCCATTGTGTAATTTACATGCAAGGCTATATCTTTGGCACGTGCACCTTACAGCTTGGGGTTGTACAACTTTCAAACTATAATTATACTTGATATTAGTATATTATGATCCCAAGTTCTGCATCCTAGTTCTCCGACTTGGATGCCTCAGCTGCTTCTCTTTTTCTTCTTTTTGGTTGTTGCAAGTGAAGCTTATCATTGGCCATTGATGTTAAATGGTCTAGTCTAGGACTAGCTTTGATTTGATTTAAATTAAGATCACCAGTGATATGTTGGTTATTATTAGCGTAGTTCTAAAATGATCTTCCAATTTGGATATTATTTGCATGATACAGGTGAAGGGATTGAAATGCTTATGTTTTGTGTCACATTCAAAGTATTACAGTACATCCTTACCTTTAACTTTCGTGGCATTGAAAAAAGAGAACTGTCTATCGTATCCAATGATCACATTGCCTACCTTAACTAACTGCTCATATTTTAAAAATAATATTGTATTTCTTATACTTATTTCTTTCATATCAGCTTTAATCATAATAACTTGGACATTGCATTTTCTATCATTCGGCAACTTATCACAGTCCACCTATAGTAGCATCGCTTTTAGCGACATTCCATTGGTAATGACCTAAGTATCAAGTCTTAACCTGTCCCTTCATAATTACTTCTTTGATGAATTATTGTAGCACATACCAACAATTGCTCAGCCTTTCCTCTGATACCGACATTCCTGCCCTCTGTCTGGCCACTAAATCATAATCAAATGTGCAAAAATGAAGGAATACAACAACATAAACCCAACAAAAAATAACTGAAACATTGAATGGAAACCATATAGCATGTAATTTCTTTTTAACATGCTTGCCAACTGCCCTGATTTTTTGGGATTCACGGTTTTGGGTCGATGAAGGAAAAAAAAGAAAAAAGAAATGTTATTCTTTGCCGGATTTCTGGACTTGAAAGAAGAATACTGGCACTGTTGATGTTGCTGCTTTAGAAATTCCTTTGATGGTTGAAATTTATATAGATTTCCGGGGAGTGTCTCTTCGAGTGTGCAAACTAGGCTTAACTGCCGTAAGGGGTCCCTCTTTCGGTTGGTCACTTGGTTGGTAGGTCTGAAATAACACAACTGTTTTGCTTTTTTAAGAGGGTAACCCGTTTATTCATCGCCTAATGATCTCTTGCTGTTTGTTTTTTTACTGCTATCTGTCTTGCCTAATATTCATTTACCAATAATCTCTTATAATTATAACGACATTTTTTATGGCGGCACTGTAATTAGATTAGAAGGGCTCATTGATACAGTAGTTGTATACAATATTTAGGTTTTATATTTCCAGTGTCCAGGGTATATCATTTTCTCAGCAGTATGTGAAAATGGTACAACACAGCCAGTGAATTTGGATCTTGATAATCTAGTGAATTCATCAATTAGGCATCAACATTGCGGCACGATATAAATAACTGTTCCACTCAATTTGGGAGTAAAGTGTTTAATTATATATTGCTCTAATTTTGCCCGTTAATTATATGACACGCCATGACAGGAGAGACTTCCCCAGGACCACTTGATAGCGTAACTACAGATAGCCAAATGGCGATGTGTTGGGTGTGCGAGATGAAATGATCAGATCTCACCATCGTAGTCACAGACTTGTTAGCATCGGGTGTTGCCGAATGTTTCCATTTCCTACACATAAAATGTACATAATATTGTTTATTATGTCTGAATTGAGGTAGATTCATTCATTTCAATGTATCCGCTAATCAGGCAATTGTATCGGCGAAATGTGTCGGATTAACTATGCTGCTAGACTCTGGAGTTTTCTTAACATGCCAATTGGTTTGATGGGTTTGTTCCTGTGAGAACAGTACACTATCATCATCATTATTACATTTATTCCTCTGACCATGCATTCAGTGCCTTGAATTTGAATTAATGTGTTATTTTAACTTGGCCAGTAAAGCTTGTTATTGTTATGTATCATGACTCTGAACTCAATTTGAATGAAGTGAAATGGATGGTTGTTACAATATTACAACTGTTCTGGTTAGTCCTGTACTGTCACAAAAGGACTGCAGGGAAACCAAGGTTTTCTCTGCCTTTTTTTTGTCAACCCACTTTGATTAAAAAGTATGGCAAATTTCTGGCTATGTGAGTGTAGCTTCCAGAATTGTTGACCAAATTTTCTATCACTGTTCTGCAGTCTATTTACATCCAATTCTCATGAGTGAATGAATAAAAAACACCCCCATGACATGATCATTGCCACACTTAGCTCAACTCAGGAAAGTCTTTGTGTGTGATTGCTGTTCAACAATTGTAGAAAAGTCTTTGTGTGTGATTGCTGTTCAACAATTGTTGTTGTCATCGTTACTCATTTTTGAATTTGTGAGAATTGTGCTGCCCTGTAGTCCTGTGCTTTAGAGCCAAACCTGAATATTATTATGTATGAACAAATGTTAATGAGGTCTGCATATTATATATTACATATGAGAGATAGGGGGAGGAGAAGAGGGAGATAGAGAATTTTATCTTCAATTAATTATGTGAATATAGAGTTGATCAGATTTTGAAGGTGATGATTTTTTTTTGTCAGTAGCACATTGGGTATGCATGAGGGATATATCAAATCGTATCACTTGCAATACACAGCAGTGATTGGTCCTGTGGTTGTCACCTGACAAAAGTAAGATTGATTATAATTATAGCACAATAAGCTTATTATAACCTAGCTGTTTGCAAGTTTTGTATGTCTGTGTTATTATATATTTATATTATAATAAACTTGTGTTTAAAAATAGTTGCCATGTCATGGAAATGGGAAGGAAATAACGATTGTTAAACAGGAAGGTTATTCAGTCATAAAGTGGGTTTAGAGTACGCATTTTACATTACTTGTTATGGCCTTATAGAATGCTTGGAGATTTGAGTGAAGAAAATGTGACCTCTAGAGATAAATATGCATGTTTCTTTTGTTCATGGGTGCGAAGTTGTGTAATCTAATGTAATCTGTGCTGAAGTGGTTCTCGAAAGTATGATGTAATGTGATATTTGCAATTGAAATTGCAACTGTTGTTATCAGATAAATAATGTTTCTTGTCGTTGGTTATCATTTCCGTACATGAAAGCAGTTTTTTTTGTATGCATGGTCATGTGAAAGGTTAGTTTTGAATTAATCACAGGGTAGCGACTCAACTCTGGTTTCTCTTGACTTTGAAAATGAAGAGGAACCACCATGGTTCTGTTGCTTTCCTGCGGAATGCTTATGTTGATCATCTCTTATGAGTGCTTCTTCTATCCTTCCTATGATGTCTCATCAGGTTGCTGAAAAGGATTATGTATCAAAGTACGACTTGCCTTTTGATCCTGTTGAAGTGTATAAACAATTCAATATTTGTCAAAATAACCGCCAAAACAGGTATATTGTTACTGTAAACAAAGGGGTAAGAAAGTCATCAGAATGTGGCATAAATGTACCTGTATGTAATGTAATGAAAATCCATGTCCTTGTCAGAGCATATGATATTATTAATTATATACAACATCATGTCATGACTTTACTTTTTTATTATTCAGTCTGAAAGCTATGTCTTTTCTCATGTACATTTTGGTATTAGTATGAGACATAAACGTGTATGGATGTGTAAGGGTCAATTGTGGTTGAAATTGGTGCTGTGAAGGGAAAAAAATGTAAATGGTACATGCACCATCACTAACACCCAATTGCACACACCATATTATGATTAGAGTGAGTGAGATTCAAATGATGGTAAAATCATGAGTGATAAAGAATATTCATGTTAATGATAATATGGTCACATTATTTTCAGTCAAAGGTTTTTAATGCCAAATGTGTTTATGTTGTGTGTGTCTGTGTATGTATCACATAAATAAAATATATCATATATATGTCAATGTCAGAGAGGACAGTATTGAGATTCGATTTTCATCATTACAATATTTATGGCTGATGTATCATACTACTACTACTACTAATAATAATAATGTTGTTTATCGAGTCACTTTTATACCACAAGAAGCAGTGCAGGGGCCAGTCATATGTCAAGCTCCGAAGGGTGCACATGACAAATGGAAGTTAATCCAAATGACAAGGACTAACACCACTCATCACCTTACACACGGCTAGAAAGTCTCTGCGTCAGAAATTAAAGAAGAGCAGGTGATGATCCCACTGTGCATACTAACAATAATAATGATATTAATAATAATAAGGGGGGGGGGGGGGGTAATTCTTTATAAGAGGTCCAACCCTTGGAAAAAATCAGTCAACATACCTAGTAACATTTATATGTATAATCTCAATTTACATGAAGTTTGCACTTGTTAGTCAGATGATTCCCTTAAAATTCTGGGAGGAATAAATGCATTTATAAATTATTTCACATGGTTGGGGGCTTTGTCACACAAACACATGAGGTCAATCTCATCTTGATTCTTTCGTTGACATGTTTATGATGTATTGTGTTTTGTTGAGTAAAGAAAGGCAATGATGATTTTGTTTTTGGTTTTTCATAATGTCCTGGTAAAGGGAAAGTGGTACCATGATATTGATGCCAGAAATTTTTATTTTTATTATTTTCATTTGGTTTTTCTCTGTCTCTGGCAGGTAAATGATGTTACAAAGGCGAATTACGCCAAGATTTCCATTATATTTTGCCATTATCATGCCTGAAGGATTTTTGCATGTTGAGCGATGGTGGCTAGATCTTTTGTTGTGATGCTATTTTAAGTACAATGTGACTGTAATTGTGTCAGTGTATGTTTCCTATAACAAACAGTAAAGAAAACCCCAAAACAACAAAAGGTATAAAACAATGTTTTTGCTGGGTCATTCTGTTTCTTTGTGTAAATGTTGTTCATTGAATCCTCATGTTGTACGCCAATATTCTGAATATAATGATAATTTTGAAAAATAAACCATGTAAGTATGTGACATACTGTCTTTGATTTGATTTGTCTTTTTTATTTTTCTGCCACTGGTTCGATTGTATAGTTGTAGTTATGGTTGGTGAAAAACATTTGCAAGTTTTTAGTTTAATGTCCTTTTCAACACTTGTTATGAAATAAAAGGTTGTACCGACTATTGTATCCGACAGGCCCCAAAATTCGAATCTTGAACCTCTTTGTTGCAAAAAGACAACCTTACCCACTTCACCAGCGACCATGGTAGGCATAAGTGGATTTGGAACAATAGAAATAGAAAGCACAAGAAGACTAAATATTGCTTTATGTTAAAAGTGTCAAGACTCCTTGGAGATGGTAATGAATGAAGTACCAAATAATTACAATTTACCTTTGGTACTACGGTATTTAAAAAAAAAAAACTAACAAAAAACCCAACTAAAACCTTAATGAATATGGCAAGAAATACGGATGGACCAACACGGGGGCGACTGACCCCTATCCGGTGCCTCCTCAGGTGACGGTCGTCGTATCACCTGGTCGAATGGAAATCGTTAGCCTTGGTCGGCAATCCATCTACTGAGAGAAGGACAACTCTTAACATTATACTCGGGTAGATGGACTGGAACTCGTGGTTTGGGACTAAACCATCACTACCTTGTGGATCTGTTGTTCTGAGAGGAACCAGGGCTGTGGAGGAAGCATATTCAGAAAGAAAAGCGCTTTTGAAGTTCGATTCACTGAGATGAAATGCGCAAATAGCCTGGACACTCGTAACAGCCTAACCCAAGAACAATAGTCACACGCACTGACCATCTTATGATGAACAGTCGCGTAGTAAAAAGAATGTACTTGTTTAGCTGCTTTGTTCTCTGGTGTATTTTTCAGTTTGTTGTGAAACTGATATCATATCAGATATCACAGTCCAAACTTAGTTGCATGTGACCTCCAGGGAAGTGACAGTGATAGGACCGTGTACTCGAAAGCGGCCCACCAATAAGCGTAGTTATCGAGGCGAAGAAATACAGATCGACCCCTGGAATGCCAATTCCAGTTTCTAGTCTTCTTTTTAATTCATCAAACTATGTTCGTTGCGGGGTGGTTAGATTGCAGCCTGCTGGTCTCGAGATCATGATATACCTGGTTCGCATCCTGGCTGAAGCTACCGGTGTTGAGTCCTCACTCGGGTCAGTGAATGAGTACCCAGCTGCAGACAATGAACAATATTGCGAGCATGTTAGTATGATGGGCCTAACAGTCTGCTATACTGTATGCTCATCGTGGAGTTGAGGACACAGAATGACACGGCTTGTCGGGGGATGAATAATGTCACATATGTAAGCCTGTACGGTAACAGGGATAGGGGACTATAATACCTATTTATCTTTATCTTTAATTACAAACATCGGGTAATTCGACGGAGTTTTCGTTCGTTGAATGGACATGATCAATCAAATGTGTTGGCCTATTCCTGAAGTGAGTAAATCTTTTTTTCTTCTTTGCAATTCATCATTGTCGAAAAGAAGACAGTCGTCAACAAATAACGGACAAGGGAAGAAGAAAACGATAATCTGGAAATGGGGCGGGCAGGAAGGTTCTGACAAAAGGCAAATAAAAGAAATACACAGCAGATTAAAAGACAATGCCCAACATGTGCCACAAGAACAGGAACATTATTGTCGGCAGCTAGAATCCATCCTTGTCTTATGCTTGGGAGGCTGACTTCCCAGAATAACAATCTAATTATAGTTGTAACAAAATCCAGAATATAAAAAAAAGCTTTTGTCCTCAAGTAAGGATCTAAAATCCTAAATATCAATGAAATGTATCAAATTCGAGCTCTGACAAAATGTTTGACATTAAGAATATAACGTGTAGAAGGCCATCTCCTCAATAAGAAAATTGAATTGCCCATATCGATCGTTTACAGGTTGATAGATTATTTTGTTACATATATTTCGTTAAACTGGGAAAGGTAAATAATGGGTAGGTAGTTAAAAAGGTTTCGTATACCATATGAAGCTGTTGAACATAGAGGGACATAACTCTTATAATACTTCCGGTACAAACAATAGTTTCTTTTCACGTTGTTTTTCCGAACGCAAGACTTAGAACTCAAAATTGAACATACGATTCTGATAAGGAATCTTCTGTGGAATGTCTGTCTATACTTTGTAACTAAAGAAAGACAACAAAAACAAAGATGCAGTGCGACGATGTGAGTTAAGACAATGTTAGTTGTTGAATAAGACAGGAATAGGACTTGTTGCATTGTTAGTTGTTAGCAGAACACACACTCACCCGGACCACACTCGTCACTGACTGAGACTGTAGTAGTGGTGTGAGTGTGAGTGTGAGAGAGACAGCAATTAAAACTTAAATGTTCCACAATACTTCATTCCAATGTAGTATTCAGTTAAGTATTGATTAAATCTAGTCTAGACCAGCCATAGGCCAGTATTATTCTAAATAAAAAAATATCATTTTTATAATTAAATTGAAATTGAAATTTGACATTCATTTTCATTACAATTACAATTCATATTCATTGTCATTATTATTCATATTCATAATCTCATATTCATATATATTATATTATATTCTACAATATTTCAGGTGATATGGAGTGTCATAAACAAATCATTCTGTTCATTCAAAATCAAGTGAGTATACTATTGTTTACTAAGAAAACAATACAGTTGAATACAACAGTGCAAATTAGCCCACTTTAATATACGCAGAACCGTTCTGCGGCTTGGGGCAAAATATTATACGCAGAACCGTTCTGCGGCTTGGGGCAAAATATTATACGCAGAACCGTTCTTCGGCTTTCGCGAACAATGATTTTTGCCCTAATATAACCATCATCCACTTCGGGTCGGTTGAATGGGGCCGAAAATCTACTCTTCAACCGTTCTGCAAATTTGGTCAAATAATATACGCAGAGAGCCGTTCTGCGTGTTTGGTAAAAACCGTCTAAATTTTGTTTTTGCTTTGGTGGTCAATTTTAAAGACCTATTAGGCAAGTGACTCTACTTAAGGTCAAAGTTGTTTATAAAGTTTCTTAGCTAATGTCCTGAGAGAGAGATAGAAAGAGAGAGAGAGAGGAAACAAGGTGGTATTAACCAAGAAAAGCAGAACTGTTCTGCGTATAATGAAAGGACGCAGAACCGTTCTGCGTATAATGGAAGGGCGCAGAACCGTTCTGCGTATAATCACTTCCGTGCAAATTACGTGATTATTAATATTATTTACAAAGATAATGTGAAGTAAGTGCTTCTTTCTTATTCTTACTATTTTAATTTTTAAATGATCTTTTACTTTTATCCAGAATGCTTTTTGTCAAAGTCAAAGTGTTTTGCTGATTTTCATCACCCTTGATTTAATTTTTTTTTTTCAGAGCTTAAAGAATACTCGGTGAATGTACGGTTTAGGTATATTTATTCCCATTGGTCTAGTAACGTAATCGTTAATTTTGTTATGAATAGTAGTCATTCCTATTAATTTGTATTTGAACCATTCTCAAAAGGTCGTCCTCATTTTGTTTCAAGACTACCGATTTTTAAAATACAAAATAGGAGCACAACTGACGCATGCCAAGCTGCCTCAAACACTACCGATGCCTAATTGAATATGTAGAAGA
>JARFNW010048286.1:0-14127 GCA_031763155.1 Dirona albolineata | reverse complement strand
AGCCTCCCACCCCCCCCCCCTCCCACCCCAAACACACACCCACAGCATGTAGTCTACTTAGTGCACCTGGAAACGGAAAATGTCAAAACGTCTGGGAAAATCTCTGTCGGCGTGGTCAAATGATGGCGTCCCGCTGATGGAGGTGGTCATGGGATTTGAACCACAGTGGACAGATCATTATTCGGAGCTTGTCCGTGTGGTAAATGCGTGCCCTGCCCGTAGTTTGATGGCCCCCTTCCGTTAACGCACCCTGGGGTTTACTGTGGCTGTAGTGTCAGTTAACGTGGAGAAGGATGGACTTGAATTTGGAGAAAGATGTTAAGGGGTGTAAAATGTCGTAAAGATGCTGTGCATTACGAGGATGCTGGCTTGTTCTAAATTCTACACATTATTGTATTTACGTTACAACCACTGTTAGTCTTGGAATCTGTACAGGGAATGGTCAAACACAATAAATGTATTATTATTAGTCAAAGGGCGGACAGGAGAGGGTGGGAAATGAAAGCAACCAATATTAATGGTGGACAGTTTAAGTATAATGTGACATTCTTCCGCCTTTGTTTTGAGGACATTTAGGTACCTACCAAAATATATTTTAGATGATTCATGTTATCATTATTATTATTATTAACATTATCATCATTACTGTCATTATTATCATTATTCTTATTATCATTGTTCTTATTCTCCATATGCTGATATTATTGACAGTCGTGTGTGTGTGTGTGTGTGTGTGTGTCTATGTGTGTGTGTGTGTGTGTGTGTGTGTGTGTGAATGTTTATTAAATCCGTCTTCCTATTCTGCGTATTATTAGTATTCTCCTTCATTTCACCCTCCTGCTCTATAATTCTGTATTTCATTTTCCCCAGAGCTCTACGTTTAAACAGACCGATATTCATGTATCATAATATTAAGGACTTATTCAAAATTACGCTACATCTAGAAATTTCCTGACCTAGGCAAAGGGACAAAACGGGGAACACTGTCTCTGCTTTCCAAATGCCGACACTATTAAGGCCTAGAACAAGTTCACTTCAGCCGGGCGTGATGGATCACCATGGCAGTCACAACATTTCCTTACGTTACGGTTCCCCCAACGACAACTTGCAAGCCAGCGGCAAAGGAAGGACGGATAACGTAAACCAAACCATTCTCTTGTCATTTACTTTTAATGAACAATGCGGTAGGTAGCTACAGTGAGTTATGCTGTATCTAATTATGTTATAATAAAGACAGATCAAAAAGAAAAGCAGACTCACTGCAAATAGTTTTCATTACCAGGAATCTAAATTGCTATTATTTTGATGCAATTTAGTGCACGCTTCCATAAAAGTTGTTTTTTTGTCCGCCTAGAATTGGTAATAAAACAATGATAATGATCGGGAATTCTCTTATCTTGTGTTTGCCGCAATGTCGAGACACGTTTACCCATTATGTTGTTTATGGTGCGTGGCCGACAGTTTTTAACTATACATTTCATATTTTTTATCTCTGATGTTGTAATTATAGTCAAAATCACATTTTCTGAACATGATAATAATAATAATACATAGAATCTATATGTAAAGCTTCACCCCGCGTAGCCAGCAGGTTCTAAGCACTTTGAATGTCGACACAATAAAAGGGAAGGGTGGTTAGTGAAAGGTGTATGTTATAAACCATATTACAGTATTTGAATTTTTGCGAGGACAATACCAACTTGTGGCTCGCTCTTTACTATTCTGGAACTGCCTTGGGTTCTTTTACATACATGGTTAACCTTTACCCCTCACCCCATGTACATATCCAATCACTGTGACTTTGAATTGAATAAGTAACGTCTTGAAACTCTAAATATGCTTGCCTCAATCATTATTCGACCTGTGTGAGATGTTTCTCAGTTTTATCAAAAACATATTTTTTAGTGTGAATTGTTTTTGTAACCCTATGAATTTCATAGCTCATTCATTCGTGGGTCTTTTTGATCCAGTGACGTGCAAAGAGAGATTTATTTTGTATACCCAATTCGCCACTCACGGGTCTTTTTGAGAGGTTTGTTAGTGACTGGGTAAAAAAAGACCCCAGAAGTGGCAAATAGGCTAGATTATAGCGAGTGGCGGTAAAGGTTAATTCACAGAACCTCATATTATTGCTATCTGAACAAGTTTGCCTTCAACTCCCTGAATAGCATACAGCACAAGTTGCCCAGTAGGCGTGTCAGTGCTAATAATTTGACAATCATAACATCTGGTTTGATATAATGAGATGCCAAGCAACGACATAAGCTACATTTTAAATAAATATGGTGATAGCACCATGATAGACGAGAAACAATGTTACCGTAAAAAAATAGCTTTCTAATCAAGGGGAACAAGCCAGTAATAATGTTCTCTTAGTATGTTTTTTTAACAGCAGATTCCCTTCTTCAGTCGCGGGTGTAACTATCAGCAACCTTGTTTGTTTATTGAATCCCCTTTATACTACAATATGCAGTGTAGTGGCCAGCCATATGTTAAGCTCTGAAGGGTGCACATGACAAATGGAAGTACATCCAAATATCAATGAGGACTTACACCTCTCATCACCTAACACATGGATAGAAAGACTTTGCATCAGGAATTAAAGACGAGCAGGTGATGAGCCCACTGCATATTATCAGCAACCAAGGAACTTATTGCCCATTGTTGATTGGTCAAATTGTTGCCCAACAATAACAGTACAGGTTGTGTTGCATGCAAGGCACCCAAAGAAATGGTCAGTCAAATAGGACATAGTGAGAATAAAACAAAGATAGTTCCATGTCATAAAGTCTCTGTTGATCAATTTTAAACAAAGTGACTTGCCCACTCATTGCAGAACACGAGTTCAGACCAAAATATTTGAGTGCCCTAATTTTTTTTTAAATTTTGGGCTATTGTGATTTTGAGTTATCATAAACAAAACCAATGGGCCCAGCAAAACTTTATTGACAAGCATTAGTTTAAGACCAAGCACTTTCCACCTTGAAGCCCAATAATTTAAGTTCCATTTCGAGCTCCAAAGACAAGTCTGTACTGTAACAACTTCTTCTCTCTCCCAAAATCAACTTTGATGTCTATTTAAAATAGAAAAGTGAACAAAATATATTTCCTCATAACAGAATTGTTTTTTGTTCTACCAAAGCTATTCAATGCATTTCTTTTCTGTCACCTAGCACACCGTTTCAAACCAAATATAATGACCATCCTTGCTTGTTTGTTAATGAAACAAGCAAAAAAAAAAAACCAACTAAAAATCACCCAAACAAAAATTAATAAATGGACACAAGAAATAACTATTAAAAAATTTAATAACACAACTTGATTCAAAATTGATACATAAATTGTAAAATGGTAACAAATTATCCTAAGGGCATCACATTTACTTTCATTCGCACACACACACATGAAACATGACATAGCAATGAGGATAACAAATCGTTACCTGTTGTCATAGACTGGCATCACCCAAAAGCATTGTGTGGTCAGTGATCTTAAGGAAGTTAGAGTGCTTTTATTATAGGCATGCATTTAAAAAATATGACAGAAAGACAAAGCAATAAGAACTCCCAACCAAACTGTCAAATCTAGACAACAATGATAACCAAAATGTGCTTTTAGGCTGACACTATTGTCATATATGAATAGACTTTTGCACAAACCACTGTCTCTCAAATGCTGAGCTGGAGTAAATCAACAACAGACCAGCATTTTACACTATCCACCATAAATCACACAACCACATCAATGTCATCATCTAACACACAATCAATTACCCATCACATTATTACACAGTAAGGGTACCGTGACTGAATGGATACTCTTCAAGACAATCATCAGTTTGAGGCCATACTCAACCAAACCAATGCAAATATAGAAATGCCACAAAAACAGCTGGGCAAGAAAATCTGTCATAGTCTGGAACTTTAACAAAAATGTCTGCAGGTCAATGCAACAGAACATGTGTAAAGTACCACAAGTATGAAACAAAGCTAAAACCTCAACATATTTTTTTACATTACAAATTATACACACTGTAGTCAGCCCTCCAGAGTCAACATTACTTTCGCATGAAGCTTTCGAATATCACAAGCAAGTAATAGAACGTAAGGTTAGAATCTGTCTCTTCCAATTACCATAACTATTTACTCTTTGTAACTTTTTAACAAAATCAACAACAAAAATCAAATTCTTAACAGTATGAAGGGTACCTTTTGAACCATTTTAAAAGTAAACATATTTGATGCTGTAACGAAAAATGAGTAGTCATTTTTACAATATTATTTTTAATTCATATCAAAGAATCTACTTTTCACAAAAACAATACTCCATGGTCATTGCTGAGATGGTCTTTTCTATCTTTCGTATCATGGTCATACCAAGTAACTTGCTCCAACATTACCTGACACAATCATACATGCACCAAACCAATCCATCTTTTACTTTCAACTTCAGTGAAATTATGTTGAAATATGTACATAATGCCAATCATAAACCTCTTATTCACGGAAGGCCACAAAATGCTACAAAATCATTTATCATCTGTCACTCTTGACACTAAATTGTCTTCCACATAAATCAGATTGTATATTATCATCACATTATCCTAACAGCCAAACACACTGAACCATATATGCAAAATCCCTAAAACGGAATTGCTTATTTTCTTCCAACATCCATATTAGCAACCCCTGAAACAGAGTTGCTAATTCTAAAAACCCATTTGGATTATTCCAAGCAACTCCTCCTGTTACAAAAAGAGCGTGCTAGACATTCTAAACAAAATCACATTTCCCATGTAGTATATGTTAAGAAATTTAACATCTGAAACAATACAGCTACACTAACACTATTCTAAGAAGATAGTGAGAGCTTTTAGTCATTGGAAAATGACAGAAATTTCTATCAAAGTCCTATCACCCCCAATTCAATTATACTTGCATTGAGATAGACTACAAGTGAAAGGTCTCAGCTCTCATTGTAAAACCATCACATTGCCACTCTTTAAAAAATATATTAAGCTGAACAAAACTATTCACATATTATAAATCTTTATCACAATTCATTACTTTGCATCACCGTTGGTGGGGTTCAGGAGGGAAAAAATGCCAGCAGACAGGAATAATAATGGGGTGACAGGCAGGTTAAAATACTTGCCTCACAGAGACAATTTTGATCAGATTTTATGTGGATCAGTTATTTGTAGCACTTTGCCAAGTGTTATAAGAGCAGATTACTTTGAGAGAGCCATCCACAAAGCTGTTATGTGTTGTGTTTCAGACTTAAAAGAGACGAGGAATGGAAAAAAATCTGTATATTAAATGCTCAAAGTTTTGATCTAAATAAATCTGATTGTAGTTTGCGCGAAGACAAAAAAACAAAAGAACATGGGCTTCTGAGTCATTCCAAACTTCTTAAAACAAAAGTGGAAGCAACCCAACTACTCATAAGTCGTAAAATAACCCCACGCAAATAAAGATGAAATACTGTCATCTCAGTGACTGTGATGATTTAAAATATACATTCCTCATTATTGGCTTCAAAGCGAACACAATGATTATTGTATACAATAATTTGCATCAATCAATTCCCTTTTTATGCAATAAATAATTCATATTAATGTAAAAGTAACTTTTCTCAATCGCTTCCTTTTTCATAAAGTCTCATTGCACAACTTCTTAAAGTTTCAAAAGGTTTAAGATGATTTGAAAGGCAAATCAGGATTGTGTATTATGAGATACGACTTCATACTGAATGCTTTCTACAGACATAACATTTCATTATGATTGAACCATAAATTTATTCAGCTGTTATACTTATCACACACTGACTTAACATTCTCCAAACGTTCATGAGGCCAGGAAATAAAATTCATCACATAACAGCTTTACTCTACTTTTTGAAACCAGAAAACCAACTTTTCTTTTTATTTTCTTCTGCTTGAAATTTTGCCCTGGCTTCGTCGTCTTCCTGCAAATAAACCAGACACAAAACACAACATTGAAAAATAAGATTTGATAGTGCCAAGTGTCATTTGCCAGATTTTACTTTACAACATGTTTAGAGGGAAAGCAAAAATAAAGACTATAACTCTCATTGTAACCAAGATGTTTCAGATGAGACTAGTGAATGGATGCTTGTGTTTGTGAGTTTTATGTGAAAAATAATACTTGCTAGCAATGCTGCCTGTTGGATTTGATGAAAAAAATAATTTAAAAAAACCAACATAAAGACAATCAATAATAAGAAAAATTAATTTTTTACATTTTTACATTTTAGACCCAAATCCCACTGACCTCCTTGCTTGAAAATTATGCATATTATTCTAGGAGTTTTTCTTCTATTTTTTGTTTGTTTTTGTCTCTGAACTTACATACATAGTATTAACACGAGCTGACATGATTTGCAAAGCAACAATATGGAATTTAAAGACAACCAAAAAAATATTTTGAGAGACATTAATTTCATTATCACTAATGTGGCTAAATGTAAGATTTAGATGATGGCACAAAATAGACAAACCTGAATTTTACGCTGATTTTCCCTAAAGGCTGCCAAGGGATCATCACACTGGCTGTAGTAGTCAATGACAGGACGGATGTCATCTACACCACTGCTGGCAATGGCTTAAAGTGCAGAAGGGAAAAAAAAGACTTATACAAACGTACCCTTGAATATCTAAAGATGAGTATGTCAACATTCATTTTTTTTCACCCATGAGTAAGAGCCAAAAAACAATTAAAACTTGCCTGCTTAAAATTTCACAATGAAGTAATTATATCTTTTAAGCCATCTTGAAAATGCTGCATATCATATGGCATCTCTGTTGACCTTGTGGCTACACATTATTGAAAGATTACCAAGAAATCAGATTTTCTTCAGAAATCAAGCGTTAAGCCAGTTTTTACATTTCCAACCAGACATAAAAGCCAAAATATTTTAAGAAACCAGACACAGAGCCAAACTTTTGTTTGAAACCAGACACAGAGTACAAATTATGGTTTAACCTCGCTCCTCGCTTTCCATGAATAATACTGATATAAGTCACAATAAAACTTACTTTTCAAAAAGTGTGCCAAGTCAATCAAAGCCCTATCACCATCTTCCCCAGCCCATTTTTTCAACACCAAAGCATTCCTGGGTTGCAGCTTGACTGATTCATTCTTGCAGTCCAACATAATCACACGAGACAGGTCACGGTTCAGACAAGACAGGTCCTAGATCACAGACGAGGAGGTTAAAGAATAAATTTATGCCACTTGGAAGTCCACTGCTTTTAGTACCGTGACCCTATATGTGTCAATGTCTGTCTAAGTTGTTTGCTTTCTTCAATGCTATTCATAAGGGCAACATACTTCTCAATGATACATTGTGTTGCAACACACAATATCTTCCAAAAAAAGATAATTAGAAGCACGTAGAATAAGATGGCATCACTTGCAATACCAAATGGACAAATGCTTAAGAGCTACATAGTTACATATATATGAATGGCAAACAAGTTGAGTGATATCCTTTTCATAAGAACATAGCTTCATAAGAACATAGCATTCATTTAAAAACCATCTTTACTGCCTTACCTTTTACATTTTACACTGCAATGCTAAAATACTACATGAAAATTCATCATCCTGGTGCGGGCAAATACTATCACTTCAGTCTAGAGCATTTACCACATGGGTTCAGTAGGTGTTTTGTGCACTCGATTACTGCATTTGATAGCCATAGAAATACAGCCGGAAAATTTTTCAGCTGGAATCTTTTAACTTTTACTTTCTTCGTCATATACAAAAATGGCATTTCAACTCCTTGAATAGAGCTAACACAAACGGCAAAAATAACGAGGAAGAAGGCAATTCTGATAGTGGAAGTGATATTGACATTGAGTTGTTTTTTTAAACCTCTACACATTAATTATGATAATCTTGATGACCTGGAGGGTGCTCTCCAAAGAGTCCAGTATTCATGCAGATACTCCTACTGAAAGTCTAGCATAAGCTTATTTCTCCTGACGACAATAAATTTTCATATCATTTTATTTCATAGCAAGAAAATTATTGTTAAAACAGTGTTTAACACAGTGTGTGTGTAATATAATGGAAACATACTGCTATTTCTTTTGTTTTGATTTCATTTATCAAACTTGATATTTGTACAATAATCTTTTAATACCATGGCTACTTTTTAAAATTCTAGAGTTATGTGCCCTTGCTCAGGAAGATAAAGTTGTTGAAGGTCATATTAACTTTTATATCTGTTCATTTCGGTTATGTAAAATTAAACCTCAAAACCAACCTTGACATGGTGTCCATCCATGTATCGTGTGGCATCTCGATACAGTCGGTACATCACATAGCCTTGAGGATCTAAATTATTTACCAAGGGGTCTGCAGTCTAGATAGAAAAAACAAAACAAAATAACACTCTGTTTTGAAATGGCATAGTAAAAACAACAACTCAGTAACTTCAAATAGACTTTTGCAATATCGTCTGTGAACTATTTTAATGATGGCTGAACTTTATTTAATCTTTTAGTTGAAATACAGGGCAGGTGGTGAAAACTACATGCATGTGGTAGTTGAAAGTATTAGAATATTTAAGAAGAGCGTAATCATATTCCTAACAATTAATACTAAGAAAGATTATATACAAAGAGGACACATCAATCACATCACAAATATTCAACATACCATTCCCACTTCTGATGAGTAAATGACAACTTCAAATAAAGGTGGTCCAATTTGACTAAGAAAATAGTCTATACCAGGCCTCTTCTTAAATCGCCAACCAGTGCTATACTGGAAATATAAACAGTCAAATCAATTTAATCACAAACAAGCACATATTGAAATTATGCAAATAAATATAATACTTTATTACACAAAGACAGCAAGTTTGAAAAACGTAACTAAAAAAAGCAAATAATTTATTTTTGTAAACAAAAAAACAAAACCAACAAATATATTTTACATATATGAAAATTTAAAAGATAGCTTTTATAGGATATGTTCCAATAAGTCCATTGGTTATAATAATTATTCAATCTACTAAATATTTCACAAGATAGAAATGTCATTCAATATAATATAAAACGCTGTTCACATTTCATGAAATAAGAAAAACATTTATCTGTTCAAATCATATTAGAAATCTGAAATGACAAGGTCTTTACAAACTTTTTAAAACTATCTGGTAACTGTATGCAGGAAAGTCAGACTTACTGTCCAGTCAGGATGAATCAACACACCAGTCATCTCTAGCACTAAGGTGTATGGGGGTTGCATGTATGGGTAGGTCAAAGGATCAGGAAGCAATTTCTCCCTGGACGGTTCTTGGATTTTCTGATAGAAAATTATTTGACATATATTATATCTCACACTATAACAAAAGCAACTAACCGATATAAAAATCATAATGATGAATGGGACAAGAAAGAAATCATCTACAGCTAGCTTACTTACCAAAATCCATCGTAAGAAAAGGATCGTCACTGTTGTCTTCTACTTATGATGACACAACAAAATATACAAGCCTGACGTTATGCCGATTTTTCCTAAAGCAAACGAAGCTTGAAATAGTCACTAGATATATTTCGAAAAAATGTTCAAGTTGCAGAAAGAGAAAGAATAATGATAACACTGTTGTTTTCAATGCTGCCATAACAGCGGGTTTGAGTAACTCCACTTTGGTTTCAGATATTTGTTCTTTCCCCCAAAGTCAAGGTCCCACGAAATATAAGAACCAACAATCCATCCTATTACAAAAGGATCATCCTTGTTACTATCAATGAATTTTAGATGAGATCAAATTAAAATACACTGACTGAAATTATACAAAAACTAAACCAAACAAGCAGCAACCAACCTTTTTGAATATATTCATCTCTTTCCAAGTTCTTTTAAAGTATGCAAGAGCTGCTGGCACTGGGGATAAAAATGCACTTTTTAAAACAAAAGCATATATGGCAACTAAAAATGTTTTAAATAAAAACGACATATGTTATATGACAAATTTATCATATCCTAGGTAACGTCACTATAACATCAAATTAGAAATATTAAAATATATCAAAATGAAAATCTTTTACATCTTTATCATATTTCCTAGAAGCAGTATCATTGAAAAGTTCATGTAGTTTACAAGTTTCTCAGAAAATTAGCATGCAAACATTGTCTACAATTTCAATGTAAAGGTGTCTACTTTTAAAAATCTTTATAACTTAATGGGTGCTATTATCATCATTTATAAATAGACACTTACATTCAGAATATTCATCTTGGATCTGTAAAATTCAAAAGAAATATAAGACAATGATTTGTGAAGCAATACAACAACAAAGTAGAAAAGTTCAGGATAAATTACACATCACTGCAACATTACAATTTTTTATCCCCAGAGTGTCCTTCAACAACTCTTCATAAAATCATGAATCTTGTTGTCTTGTATTATAGCCATCATAATCAAACCAACTAATCATTTATGAAGCCACTTTGGGACACACAGGGTTTGAATCCTCAGTCCAATGGGTCCCAGGGCATTTCTGTCCCATCAAAGCTGTAGCAGATGGACTTAAAAAGGATATGACAGGGCCTGATAGTACATTGGAAATAATAACTATAAATAATATTAATGCTTATAGGGCGCTTCAATGAGGCGATCCTCTCAAAGACAAGTGTACCAGAACAGTTTAACAAGGGTATTCTAAATTACTATTATGATATCCAGAAGGTGTCTTTCTTTCACTTCCAATATGAATTCATCATGACCATGCATGCCTTTGGCCAAGTTCCCATGACCAGTAAACATCAAAATATTGTTATCCAGCTCAATGTTAAGCCTACTCATACAGCTGAAGGCGCATCCATGCAGAGTTTAGGATTCGGACCAAGTGTTACATTGTGATTGTGTGCCATTCAATGAGCTTGTCCCAACATTATTATGCAGCAATAATTGTGTACAATAAAACATTATAGAACAATTTTAGTTTCAGTGAATATTAATATATCATCTATATGCTTTAAATAAACCCTTTTCTTATTATCTTACTTCATTCCCATCTGGATCAAGCTCCGGTGCTCCTGAAAATAAATAAGGTGCAATCAATAGAAAAAAGCTAATCAAGAAAAAACTCAGCTAACCTTGCGTGTCAATATTAGCATATAAACAAATTTTAATCCATATATATCTTAAATATTCCTGCCCATTTCCATGGAGTCAACGAAGGCAATATATGTTTTGGCAAATGAGGCTGTGTCAAAAGGACATTCTATGATGCAGGAGAAAATATATAAAACTTAAACATTATAATGACTAGATTTCAGACATTGATTGCTGAAAACATTAAGTTTAAGGACTAGTAATCACGGAAGTTGGCATCACTTTTTAAAGTATTTTACTTGGAAGAACCTCACAAAGCGAAGATGAGCTTAGAAAATTGTCTAAAAAAGTTGCGCATGTGACGGTGATCAAAGTGATGCACAAGATGGTGGACAAAGTAGTGGTCAGACAAATATATACACCCATGTTATAACCATGTTCACATAGAATATAGTCCAAATGATGCTTATATATATGTTTCATGAAAACAACATGCCTATTCAGTCAGTTTTGATTGAACAAATTTTTATTTATATATACCATATACGTTTATCAATCTTTTATCTTCCCTCACGCGAAATGACCTCTTCTCACAGCCATATATATATTATATCAAATAAACACCAATACCCAAACATGTGACTGTTGGGAGTTTTCCATGATTCCCTTCAGACAAAAGGCTGACCATCTGTCTTTGTACTAAATTCCTGATCTATAAAGTCTGCATCTCTTGTTCTGTTGCCTTGATTGTTTGTCTTTTGGGACACAGCTTTGCAGTGGATATCTAATATCAATAATAATTATGATGTAACGACTACCAAATTATAAATTTATGACACGAAAAAAAATTGTTTTCACTGGATTTTAGACTTGACAATCTCTACCTTAAATCCATTACATGGCGCATAGCAAGATCGACTACCTTTTCCGTGATTGTCAAGTTTCTGTTTATTAAAGTTGCATGGTGCAATGTCTATTTCAGCCAAGGTCAAAACGCTTTGCCTTTTTTTCTGCCTTTTTAACAATGATGACAAGTGTGCCTTGAAACTGTCTAATAGATAAATGCGTCAGCATTTTTAACCCACACAGGGTAGGGACTTACCAAGTAAAAACCAAGTTTCCTATTGTGGCTTGAGGTGAAGCTCTCAATTCAATAGTTTGTTGACTAACTTTTATTTTTATCTTAGTTAGTAGTAGGAGAGGGAGCCAGTGTAGTCTAGCCCTCTAGCTCTAGACAGTCGTTACCCACAACTTACATTAAAGAAGGCTCACCTCCGCAAAACAATTTATATCATGCACTCCTGATTTTCATAAAATATCATACAGGTGACTCAATCTTACCCCAAATATTGACCAGTCCAACACCCCAGCTGATGCAAGCCCCACCAAGAAATATCAGACCAAGTCTCCATGAGTTTTTTCCTCGCCACCAAGACTCTTTGCCTTTCTTTTCATTCTCAGACTTGCTTTCTACGTTTTCAGATGTGTTTCCTACATTTTCCTTTGCATTTGAGGCAATATTCTCCTCTTTTGATGTTGAGTATGATTTACACACAAAAGCCGGAATGGTTTGGTTTGTTGATAACGGACCAACTTTCACTTTCAGCAGAGCTCGTAACGTTCTTTGGTTGTGGAAACACCATGAGTGCATTGAGCTTACAGGCTGGATGTAACATGGCAATGAATTAAAAGAAGAGTAATTTTGACTGTGTGGGTCTAACTCCTTTGATGACAATGTCAATCGAGACAATTTAATAGAATGAGACTTTCCTTGCGACACCGCACGCATAACACTGAAGGTCGCCATTTTGTAAATAAAAAATTCAGTTTTCCGTTACTTCGCATATTTCGGAAAATTATAGGGTCTCCTTTTCTATTCAAGAACGTGATTTTTGGAAGAAGAAGAAAAAGAATTGTCTTATTGCCAATAATAACTACAATAACAACCGCATCAGTTAACAGTCGGGCCTGCTTATTGCAATCATTATCATTAACATTATTATTATTATTATTATTATTATTATTATTATTATTATTATTATTATTATTATTATGATAATTATTATTATTATTATTATTATTATTATTATTATTATTATTATTATTACCCATCCACCTGTCTATGTATCTACCTGCTACACACACACACACACACACACACCCACACATACACACACACACACACACACACATACACACACACACATATATATATTTATTACGCCAAAATGTCTACTTCCGACTAATTTGGACTGACCACAGGACGGTCCATGTCTTATCAATAAAGGCTACCGGTCCCGCAACCACTAGATTGATAGCTGTGACACTGATCCACGCTCTCGACACAAATAAAGCACAGAGGTGAAGGGTCGATGGAGCGAGTTGGGGGTTGACGGGTCAAAATGGTTAGGGAACATTAATAAGTAGTGGTGGTTGTGGTGGTGGAAAAAGGGGGTAGGGGGTAGATTTCCACCTCACATAACACCTATTGTCCGGTCAAGTCCTGTCTGGTCATTCAATGACCACCCATGGTCAATATAATTTATATAGATAATTATTCCAGACGTCCGGTTGTGATTGATTACGGGATAACAGTGTAATAAATAAACCATGGGGACGGTAGAATGTTCTATTTGTTGTAGACAGGGACACTCTGGTATAATTGGTAGGTAAGATTTGGGTTGGCGGTATGACTCAGAGGTAGTGAGTAGGTTAGCTGTTGACAGCAAGGCGGTGTTGCCACGGCAGGCCTGGTCGACGAAAAACATCGGTAGCTTCAGTCAGGATTCGAACTCGGGACCTCTACACTTGTGTAGCTTCATGTGTAAAATAACTCGTAATGTAAAGTTTTGGCAAGGGGAGAAATGTATCGTAAATGAAGTAAAGACCTTTCGAGCCAAAAGGCCCATAGAGCCGGTGCTTATCCCGGTTTCCGTAGCGTGAAGCGGACTGAGTAACAATACGTCACCCTTCTGAATAGGACGCTGGTCTATCGCAGATTACTTCCCCAGCTGTAAGCTGGTACCCATTTTT
>JARFNW010048175.1:1406-14127 GCA_031763155.1 Dirona albolineata | reverse complement strand
CTCTGGCCCCCCCCCCCCCCCGTTTCGGGGGTTGGTTACATCGTTAATTGTAACGAAACTTTGTGCTGGGTTCACCTGATGTAAACGTGTCAATGATCCCAGGAAATCAGGGATGAAAATTATAGTTTTGATCGTGATTTTTTTGTTTTTTGTTTGCTTGGTTTTGTTTTGCTTTGTTTTTTGCGTATATTTCTCTTTCAGACTTGAATTATGTTGTTATTCTTTGAAATTACTAACATTTTATGAGAATCCCCAATATTTCTCAGCAAACGTCCCATGTTTTGATTTTCAACAAGTGAGACTTTATTTCTTTTTCTTCGTTACCTAATATTATCGTACAATGCCCCAGCCACGATCTTAACATGTTGACATAGAACCAAACCATACAACAAGACAGGCCCTTATGTCTCCACCAAGTAAACAGCACAAGCCAGCCAATTGCATAACAAAAATCAGGCATGATTAAAACAGAACAAAACAACAACAAAAAGACCCAACAACAACAACAACAACAACAAAATAACAATAAAATCTCAAACAAACAAAAAAATAAAAGAAAAATAGAGAAGAAAATAACTATGTTGTTGTGCCTGCACAAATGGATATATAATTATTGTCTGTCAACATTAATTAACGTTGATTTTATTTTGTAACGATATGTCATCATTGTCGAATGAAACACCAACCTCACAGCAGTTATCCCTGTGTGTAATTGATTATTTCATTCTATGATGATAATATTATTATTATCTCCCTTTGAGTGAGTTCACCATTCCATGGCAATGATTTGGCGTGGCCGTTCGATACATTATGGCACACGGTCACACTGGTACCAGTACCACACACAGACAAACTGGTCGTAATAATAGTATAGGTTTGTTGTTTGTCGTGTTGTATGCATGTATGTATCGGATATAAGGAATGCATGAAGGAATGAATGAAGGAAGGAATGAAGGAAAGAGGGAGGGAGGAGGTGTATAATATATATATCTGATAGAAGGAATGCATGAAGGGAGGAAGGAAGCGAGGAAAGAAGGAGGAAGGGAGGAAGGAGGTGTATGTATCGGATAGAAGGAATGCATGAAGTAATGAAGGAAGGAAGGAGGGAGGGAGGGTAAGAACGACAGGAACGACAGACCGTGAAGGAGGTGGGTAGTTCCGTGCGTGAGGTAGACCGCCGAGGCGCCAGACGGTCTTACACGGCATTAGATTCCGTCGGTTCTGTCACGGGTCCTTTTTGCTTCATTAGGTACACGGGGCGTCTTAGACCCACCTCAGTCTCGTGGCTGGGCTGGGCTGGTTGGCTTGCTGGGCCGGTTTGCTCTACGACTACGACCGAACGGCCCACGATTATCCCGGTATCTCGGAATAAACGGTGGTGGAACACTGCCACTTCTAGACCGCTGATTTGTGGGCACGTGGAATAAGACTGGTCCTTTTGTTATTCGGTCAACTTAATAATAATAATAATGATAATTAATTAATGTGATTTATTATCGGGTTTGCAGTAATAATATAATACTAGGTAACTCTTGTTTACTGTGCGTGAAAATGCGATTTGGATTTGGATTGAGCGGGTGCCGTTTTGCGTAATGCATGTTTATTTATTAAGAAGTGATCAGTCAGGAGTAGCATAATTTGATCGATGCCTTCATGGCTGTTTGTTTACCGTTTTATTAAACATGGATTATGGACTGTCTTAGGGAATAAAGCACAAATACGTACCTCCTCTTCTCAGCTCTATCAACCAAATATCTCCATCCATTAATCCATCCACCTATGGGTCTAGAAATCTCTTACCTACCTATCTGTCTCTATGCCTACCTGTCCGTCCGTCTGTCTGTTTGTCCGTTCTTCAATCCATGCATGTAACAATGTATCCACCCATCCATCCATCCATCCATCCATGCATCCATCTATCTATGTATTTACAGTCTCTTCATTCATTAATTCATTCATCCATCTATATTATAATATCTACATTCTTGTCGCTCTGTCTATCGGTTTGTCCCTCCGTGTATTGTCTATCTATCCATCTACCTATTTGCCTTATTCTCTTGTCTCTCCCATCAGTTTCCACCACTACACAACCCTAACCACACTCACACACCCACACCCACACCCACCCCTTTTCCCAGGGTGGATTACCAATACATTAGCCCCTGGAATCCCCTGCCATCTCCTATTCCACAACACCAGGATGGGTTCGGTGCCAACAGTCTTCTTCTTCTTCCTCTTCTTCTTCTTCTTACCCCTGGATTCTATCTACCCCTGTCTCCTACATACCGACATGCAACTCGGCCCGTCTTCGTTTTACACTTAGGGTTCTTCATGAAATATAAACATTATGATGGTGAAAATGTTGATTTTAGCACTAAGAGCAAGTTGGTTTAAGAGCTGATTTGTTGGGGCGCTGTGGCCTTGCTGTTGGTGACCGAAGTACCTAAATGTATGAAATTTTGCGTTCAACAGTGATGTGCGCTTATTTTAGATCGTTAAATTATACAATACGACCTATTGCATTGACATTTTGTCGACTGATTTTTTAAAAATAGAACGCCTTTAGGTTTTCCATTATTGGCTATCACTGATTAATTGTGTCTTTGGCGAGAAGGCAGTCTTTGCTGGCCGTGTATTTATTTCAGTGACCCTTCCCCCCCCCCCCCCCCCCAAAAAAAAAGAGATATATGTTATTCTACTTACCACCTACCCTAGCCCCCTCCTGTCAATGTCACCAATACGTCATGCCAGCCCCCGTCCAGCCATCATCTCCATGACAACAACAACGTCTCACCTGTCAGTGCCAATTGGAAGATGTCCACTAATTAAATCCCTCCCGACACCACTAGAGCATGTCATTTATTCGGGGGATGATACACTACCTCATCCCCTCTCTCCCCTCCCTCACTCCCCTCCCCTCCCCTCCCTCACTCCCCTCCCCTTCCCTCCCTCACTCCCACCATCACCAGATCACCCCCATCTTAACGTCCATTCATTCATTCATCTGTCGTTGCACCGACGGTCTACGTCCTAACCATCTACCATCAAACCACCTTATCATAACGTATATTGTACTATAATATTTTGACGTTTTCGGATTATCCCCATAATTTAGTATTAATTTAGAAACGAAAGAAAAGAACAGTAAACCTTTATTTCGACTGCCCCAAACCATGATTTTTTTATGATTTGGCGATTAAGAATGATAAATCATTTTGCTATGTAAAATTTAAAAATGTAACCTATGTACTCATTAACTCAAATTGAGATAAAATAATCCACCTTTAGTCGTTGTCAGTGTTTTCATCTATCTACCAATTTGTCGTTGTCGGCCTCCTCTACGATGTGAAGTCGGGGTGGGGGGGGGTGACAATCTTGCATCCACAATCTAGACCACGAGGCTGTTCATTGACCGCGGTCAACCAGGCGTGACTAAACTGTGGATGGGTGACATGGAATGATGTATGGGGGAATGGGGGGAATCCCACCACGATATACGACGACGACGACGACAGCGACAATCGGACAACGACAACGAGGACGAAATGGACGACATGGGGACACGACATATCCACCGTGAATGACGACTGTGGGGGAGAGTAGGACATTACGGAGGATTAGGGAAGTGACAAAATACCTGATGGCCCAAATCCAGAGCCCCGTGCACGGGATTCCTCATTGAAACGGGAGATAAAAGTTGGACACAGACGGTATTTATTCTCCTGCTGCTTACTCGGGAAACGAGGAATAAATTTTAGGTATAAACAACAAAATGTCCTCCCCTTAGCCCTTCTCTCAAAGTCTAGGTTTTGTGTTCTTTTTGTTCTTTTCGTTGTTGAGGTTGTTTTTGTTGTCGTCGACGTTGTTATTGTCGTCATTGTTGTTGAAATTCCCAGGCACAGGTTCGATTACCCCCGTTGACATCTCTACTTTCTTACCATTCTTGTTTGTTAGTTGTCTTACTACGTATGACACTGCATCCATCCCCCCCCCCCACCCAAACCACCATAATGTCCCCTCCTCCAAACTGCATGTACACGACCATTGGTGTTGTAACGATGGTTCAACTTTGGTGTCCGACAACCGACCGCACGTCTTTGTGTTCCAATACTACAACTCGTGTTCCGTGTTCCACAGCTGATGTCCACGTAAGACCCTGGTCTGGTCGACCCTTGACCTTTGGCAGACCATCCATAATCTCATCCACACATATAATACACACGGATATATCGGTGTGGATTGTTGTTGATGCATGCATCCCTCGTCCATATCCAGGTTACAGTAGAGTGGAATACCTCGTGAGGGATATTGGTGAGGGCTGCCTGGCCAGTGGACATGGCTCATCAATTGCCATGGGGTGGGGCGGGGGAGGACTGTGGGTTGTACCTGGTATGGTGTTACCTGGGTTTGGTTCTCATTCGGCAATTTCATATCTCTCTCTCTCTCTCTCTCTCTCTCTCTCTCTCTCTCTCTCTATCTCTCTCTCTCTCTCTCTCAAGAGAGAGACAATTACCAACCCAAGTACTAAAACAGTAGTAATATTCATAATAAGACATAATGAGATTCATAAGGTACGATACGATAAGATAAGATAGATAAGATAAGGTACACATACTTATTGTCAAAAAATGACACGTTTCTTATGGTGTTGCATGGTTTGTATAAAATATTCACTTACTCTCTGCACTCTAACTTCCACTCACTATGACTTCTTCCTTGCGCAGATGACATAAAATGATATGGTCAATGGCACTGTAAAGCGCTTAGATCATAGTCATGATCACCGACAAGATTTATCAATTATTTATCAAGTCTCCTTTATACCGCAAAAAAGCATATGTCAAGTTCTGAAGGGCGCAAATGACAAATGGAAGACTTACACCACTCATCACCTAACACATAGCTAGAAAGACTCTGCATCAGGAATTAAAGACGAGCAGGTGATGAGTCCATTGCGTAGCTTTATATATTATGCCATCTATTATTAACTACTCTTTCCTCTTGGAGAAACAAACCAACCAATGAATGATGGTATGACAATGTTGCAGTGACTGGGAGACAATAAACGAGAGAAAACAAAGAGCAAGAATACTGTCAACTGTGGAATCGCGTGACAGACATGGGTTTGATCTCCAATTTCGACACTCATTTTTTTTTCTTGTTCATTGTCTATCAATGGCACTGTAACATCTTCTGTTGACCATTAATATTATTCTTGTTCCCTTAAACGATGTTTAGCCTTCACCAATAACTATTAACAAACCTGGACACCTCACCATCTTGGCTCGTCCGTTTTACCGGCCCTCCCCATGGGTAACACCGCCAATGGACTTTTCACCATAATACTACTATCACTACTACTACTACTACTACTACTACTACTACTACTACTACTACTACTACTACTACTACTACTACTACTACTACTACCACTACTACCACTACTACCACTACTACTACTACTATTACTACTACTACTACTACTACTACTACTACTATTACTACTACTACTATTACTATTACTACTACTACTACTACTATTACTACTACTTGCACTGATTTAATAAACTCATGAGTGTGGGAAAATCTAACACACACCTAAAAACTTTTTAAAAACGAACAAAGCAAACAATGAACGTCATTACAATCATATCCACACTTATTGTAGTACTGAAAGTTGAAAGCTATGACAAACTGTCGTCTCATACAACCGAAGGACAGATGAACGAATTATAATCCATCAATATCCTGCCTCTCTATAAAAACATCTAAGTGAGTAGCGTCCATTGTCATACAATTTTCTCATACGAATGACAGAGGTGTTCTGAGGATTGTAGCAGAAACACACACGGTCTCCGGTTACCTGGATTGGTTCCAGCTCGGGGATTGGCACGAGGTCAGGAGAAGAAATGATGAACCGGTCTGCGTCGGCAGGAAACACGACTTCCTCCCCGTAAATGATGAGAGTGAAATTTGTCACTTGGACCCGGCCAGAGGTCACGAATACCATCGTGTCCTCGGTTGTGAAAGACTCCGCGTCGCTAACGATTACTTTCCCATCTGTGGCCAGAAGCTTGTGGTTAACGTATAACATTCTACCCCACAGGACTTTCACTTGTTGTCCGGGACCGGTTCTGACAGCGTCGGATCGTCCTCCGTTGGAATTGACGCGAGGGCTATTATGATCGCCCCCCGCTGCTGTTCCATGACCGTGACCTTCTCCATTCATAGATGATTGATAAGTTGAAGGCCTGTTTGCAGGCGGGTGCCTGTCTACTGAGCTGGAGTTGCTATGAGTGGCTGTTTCTGAACCGAGACTTCCATTGCTTAGAGTGGCGTCTGTAGCATCTGACCCCCGGAGTATACCTCCTCCATATCCGTATTGAGCGCTCGAAGACGACAGCGATCTACTTTCAGGTCTTGTTTGAAAGAGTGCTGTGTCCAGGGAGCGATATGCCGGTCGCCTGGCCGGTCTGTCGGTCCTTTGTCCAGTCCCGATGGCTTGGCGATGTAGAACCGTTTCCCGTGAGCCTCTCCTTGATGCATTTACATTTCTCGGGCGATGGTAGGAAAAAGGCGCGATTGGAGCGGGTGAGTAGATTCCGTATACTGGTGGCCCATAGGATGGAGCAAACTGGTTGGGGGCTATTTCAACGAAATACTGGAGTGGACCAGATGCAGGGGCTGGAACGCGCTGGCCGATACCAAGATTACTCGTATCAGCGAAGGTTGTTCCATAGGACACCCTTGGCCTTGAGTGGTGTGGTGCTACCACACGCTGGTTCGAATGACCCGACCGGCGTCCTGATTCAGTATTAGATCGACGTGCATCAGACCGTCGTCGATACCCTTGCGGATAGTAATAATGGTCAGCTAGCGATTCTTGTCGAAGTGGTTGAGCAGGTTCATGGTGTTGCAGTGAACCCGAAACGGTTTGGGGATCTTGGTTTACTGGTGTGTTTTCGTGTGTGCCGCTTATGTATAAATCAGCCACTAGTTCTGCCATCTCCGTTTCGCTCACCGCTTGTCCAGAGGAACCTCTATCCGTTGACGCGCCCACAGTTGCGGCGTTGGGTGAGACTCGTGGTGCGTCCTGATTGTTTGAGATTGACGACTGCCCGTGTCTCGCCGTAATATTAGGTAGTCCATAACTATGCTCACTCGATGGTGGATCCTGGTTCAAATATACAACATAATTCCGCAGATCCGCAGGTGGTTCAGTGCCACGTTGAGGCATAATTGGTTCAAGGCCACGTTGAGGCATAGTTGGTTCAAAGCCACGTTGAGGCATAGGTTGTTCCGAGTTATGTGTAGCTTGAGTTTGTTCGTCAAATTCACGGAACTGTGGTTGGGCTATAATACATGGAAAGAAAAAAAAACAAACATATTACAATTACGTGGGGTTTTCAAATATTTTGTTGGCATCGACTACAGTTCGGTAACCAAGGCAAGATACTACAGGGCGTTACAAAAGTCTTCTGCCAATTTCAAAACGCTATGATTTAAAAACTATCACGAACTGTAACGAGAAAAATATACCACAACAAAGATAATTTATTGAAGTGTTATGTAACACGAAAAAGAAAACAGCTTTACTCGATTTAGTCCCAAACAGGTTGTATACAATGGCATTGACAATGTTTGCCACTTTGGTTAAATTTCCAGTGCATTGCTTTTTGGACCAAACAAGGTTTATTGGCACAGTGGGCTGATCCCCTGCTTGCTTTAAAAACGTTGATCCATAGATTTTCCAGCTCTGTGTCAGGCCATGTGTACTAGTGGAGCACAGACTTGCACTTAACCTGGGTTTGCGCATCGATGCCTTGTACACTGTCCTCGGCCAGACACAGAGCTGGTCCCTACACTGTTTAAGATAACAAACAAACATTGACAATGTACCAGACGTGGTCGTCATTAATTTGTTGGGTAAAACGATTTTAGGCGTCGTTTCAAGCCTTACAATGTTCGCTACAGTATGCTCTAGTATATTGAATTGACGTGATTACACCGGTTAGAATGTATGATGACAAAAGCGAATGGACTCAAAGACATGGTGGTTTACATTAATGTGTATTTGTTTGTAAAGCTTCGTTGAGTTTGTAAAGACAATTTGGTCTCAATAAACCATTTTTACACATATAATTTCGCCTTCAGCGATTCAGTGGCCATTTTGACGAGGTTTTAGCAAACCAGAAATAGAGGTGTAATTGTGCATCAATGTAAAATAATGCACTAAGTACCACCAAAAGCTTGGATAGTTGCTGAACACAGGGATGGAAATGTAAAAACGATATTGTTTTTCCTCTGTGCTCCGCGTGACCCACCTTATCGTGGTGGAGAAGTTTGAGTGATCTCATGATTTAGAAGGCTATACCAAAAACGTGCAACCATATTGGGCAGGCTTCTAATTAAGATCCAGACTTAGAGATAACGCAAGGACATATAAGGGGCCTTGAGGTGGCAGCCCCACCACTTATCTAGGATACTGAGTGATAATTGCCTGATATTCTGTGTTAATGCAATTTGAAATGGATTGTTGAAATGTGCATAGTCAACACCATTATAAAAATATTATTTGTATATATTTACAATACCAATATCAAACATCAAGAAGGTAACAGAAACAAAGTAAATTGTTATTTCCCTTTTTTCTTTAGCCTCAGGAAGGAAATGGGGCATAACCTTTAGTTGGTTCTTATATAACCTTAAAAACATCGTCTTTAACTTAGTATTTTTATAAAGGTGTAAAGTTGAAGTTTTTGAAGGGGGTGGTATGATCAAACAAACGGCACAAACCAAATACACAAGGATAAGACAACCGAGAAAGTAAAAATAAAATATAAAAACACATAACATAAGATAGAAAAATCAATAAAAAATATTTTTTTAAAAGAAAAGTTGGATTAAAACCAAATCTAAAGAGTTAGAAATTAAAATAAAATAACATTAGTTATTTCCCTTTGGTATATTTTCTACTTGCTTCAGGTTGGGGGCTATTTCAACGAAATACTGGAGTGGACCAGATGCAGGGGCTGGAACGCGCTGACCGATACCAAGATTACTCGTATCAGCGAGTTGGTTCTTATCGCCTTAAAACATCGTCTTTTATTTATTTCATTTTTATTCATTTGTTATTAAACAATTATTTTTTTGATTTGATAATAATAATAATAATAATAATAATAATAATAATAATAATAATAATAATAATAATAATAATAACAACAACAACAACAACAACACTAACAACGGAACCGTTTGTCTCCAAGATCGCGTCATCACTAGTCTACCCCAGGTCCTTATTCTCAATAAAAGACGGCAAAATCACATAACCCAGTCATGCATGGAGTACGAGGCCACGGTCCGTTACAGATATTGTCAATTCCAGGGCGGCAAACCCCAAACATTCTTAGTCCTCAGTTACTCTAGACACCAATATAGTACCGTCAGAAGTACGTTATGCCAATAAATGGACTCGACAAACAACACGCGTATTCCGTATCCGCTGTTTTCGCAGCAACTTACACTCGACAAAGACTTTGTTTTCGCTGAGAAATGAATAAAACGACAAATCCACAGAGCTCAGTGCACGCACGGGGAAAGCTGTGTAAACACGGTAAATGTACCTGGCTGTATTTGCCGAAACAAGTCAAGCAGACGGCTTGTGTGAGGTATGACGATAATATTACTTAGTGTGTCAATGCATTAGATATTGGCGTGAAACCAAACAAGAGCAGATTGAGTTCTATCGTTAGTAATTGTGTTAGAGGAAGAGGGTGATATGAATACAGACTCAGGAATTAGATAATGTTCAGTCGGACCTGTCGAACTCAGAATGGGCCAACCTGAGAGTGTCAATGAAAACCTGGGGATTTCTATGAAAACCTGGATGGGAATTTTATTTGAAAGCCGACTTAACCAAAACGTTTCTTGACACAATAATTAAGACCAAAACGTTTTTTGACCAAAATTCTGCACATCACATTAGACATAGTAATTTACATGATATTACACTTTGGAATATAACAACAACAACAACAACAACAACAACAACAACAACAGCAAAAACTTCTAATAGATTTCAATGATGTGAGTAGATATGTGACTGTGTTCTGTACAATTATTTAACAATCTACAATTATCAAATTTCTGTCGCCCAACCCCCCCCCCCCCCCAAAAGAGAAATGTGTGTTGGTTTATATTGATGCCAAAAACATAAACTAGGGAACAATAAGTAATAATTAAAACAAATACGAAATAACCCGAAATAATCAAGGACAGACAGACGACAGGCGTTCCACGGAAGGCTGAACGTCTAGCACTAATAATGGGACCAGGAGGAACATTCCTGGAATGATATCGTGAGTGACGTTGAAAGGTAGGAGGCTGCCAACGATGGGGCACATGGCATTGTGTGAAACGTAATCAAAAATGCATTCTTGGAACGGGTGAAGGCCGTTTGACTCCTGGGTAAAGTTCGCGTAAGTTCAAGTCTATCTATCTGCTGATCTCTTGGTGTCAGAGGTCACGTGTACGCGTGCATTGTGGGTCATGTGTCGCCTCAGTCTATTTCTGTTTTCGTAAACACATTTTTTTAAAGACACTTGCGCACACACGCAAGTACACGCACTCACACACACACACACTCTCTCTCTCAGACACACACACACACACTCACACAAACACACACTGATACACTTCCTCTATCTCTCACTCACACAAACCATCTTTCGGTCAGTTTATCTCTTTGATCATTCACACTTGACATAACCTTTTGGCACGAGAGGAGGCGGTGGGTGGGTGGGTGAGTGGTGGGTGGTGGGTGGGTGGTGGCCAAAAGACGAACTGATCGAATTCGATCAAGCGGTCACATGTTACCAATTCTCCTCCCGATCTCCTCTCTATACCTCCCTCGTTTCTTTCCTTCTTTTCTGTTATTTTTTCCCTTTTGGTGAGGATGAGGGGGTGGGGATGAGGGGTGGGGATGAGAGGTAACCTGGCCCTCGCGTGCCCGGTTACTCACCTCGGACCCAGGTCGCGGGTCATTGCATATTCATGATCCGGCCACGACATTCCATTTCGGGACTTTCTCCCCCCCCCCCTCCCCCCCCATGCAATATTCAACTGTTTTCACGGAGATAGCGCAGTACACAGGATCCTTACTTTAAACAACAACAACAACAAATCCAGGTTGCTCCTGGCTGTCTTCTTTGTGAAAACAGCTGAAGATGCTGGCAGGAAAAAAAACAAAAAAACATTTCTCATTATTCCAGCAAGAGAAGGCAGTGCCGTCATTGGAAACAAGAGTCAGGATTAGGATATACTACTGCCCTCTTTGTGAGAACAGCTGTTGGGGATGCTGGCAGAAACAATATATATATTTCTCATTATTCCAACAACAGAAAGACAGTATCCTTACTGAAAACAAGAGCCACGTGACTTTATTGCCTTCTATGTGAGTTGAAAATGATTGCAGAAAAATACAAAACATTTCAAAATATTCCAGCAAAGAGGAGACAGCATCCTTATTGAAAATATGAGCCATGATGCTACTACTGCCTTCTCTGTGAAAACGGCTGAAGATGATGTCAGATAAAAAAACAAAAACATTTCAAATTATTCCAACAAGAGAAAGCAGTGTCCTTATTTGAAATATGAGCTATAAGTAATTACTATCACTGCCTTCTTTGTGAAAACGGCTGAAGATGCTAGCAGACCAAACATTACAAATTATTCCCCACCAAGATATTAATCCCCAACATCTAGACGCATCAGACCTGACAAAAAAACAAAAAACAATCAAAAAACATCAGTTCATCAGGCCAGTCTCTTGGCGCACACCTACGTGATTAAATCCTCAACAAATCATTCCACCAAGATAGAGTTCTCCAACATCTAGAGAAATCTGACCTGACAACAACAAACAAACACAAAACTTCAGTCGACCAGCCAGCTTCTTGGCGCCCACCTACGTGTGTAAATCCTCATACAAAATATTCCAGAAAGATAATAACATATATCCAAATTTTTGACAAATTTTGACCAGACAAAAAGACCAGAAAGTCGACCAGCCAAGTTCTTGGCCTGATTATAAGTGATGAATCCTCATACAAAAATAGACGAAAACCGTTTGCTTGGGTTTTTCCATTCCCCAGGGATTGGTCTATTGTGAGTAAAAATTACCGTGACAAACAACTTTCCAATGGTGAATAAGGAATCTCATAAAAAATTTTTTCGGTAATTCCCGAATATATAGCAAGGTCAAGTTGCTGGGGGGAAATCCTCTAACGATCTTGTCCTATTATTTCTGCGACATATTCATTCTCCAACAATCTAGCTACATCTGACCCGACCAAAAAACACCAGTGGACCAGATAGCCTCTTGGCACGCATCTGAGCGGTAAATCCCCATACGATTTATTACTACCCTCCCACGCATACAGTAGTGAATATCGATGAATACGAATCACTAATGACCCGAACCGGGTTACTGACGAAAGTAGGGAAATAGGTGGAGACACGTCACAGTGATTAACAGCGGCGACGTCCAACAACAGGTGTTAAAAATGAACTAAAACGACTTATTATCACACCTGTCCCCTCTCAAACACCAAGGTGCAAGCCTCGCTAAGCACCGAGTATATTATATGTATTGTACCGGTATACTATATCAATTATAGTTAATAGGGTGACTAAATATATATATATATGAGTTTGTGTG
>JARFNW010048064.1:0-14131 GCA_031763155.1 Dirona albolineata | reverse complement strand
TCCAAATACCTTTACCAGTAAATTGGACAACAATGTACCATGAGGTCCATACAATTTACCGATAAACACTTTACTGTGACCACAGTGGTTACTCTTCAGTTACAGGACAACTAGCCACCTGGTATGGTAAAATGCAAAAATAATCGCACAGCTTTGTAAGTTGTAAGATCTATGTTTTAGTTTGATGTCCTTTGTTTTTACACAAGGTCTTGTCAAAGGTGGCACTTCAAATGTTGGATGTGGGGAATAGATAGAGTGCGTTGAGAGAGCCACTCGAGTAAGGATTCGAACCAAGGACCTCAACCTCCTGAGTCATCACATTAATCACCCCTTGATTAATTGTGGGTCTATTTGGATAGCAATTATTCACTCTGTGGATAATAAATCGAGACGCAAACAAACATAACATATCAGTACTTTCACATTTTATTTTGAATTGTGTTCAATTTCAAATGTCAAGTCTTGCCATTTTCATTAGGTTTCAACATTTCAATCGCCTGTCATGACATCTTCCATACCAACAAAATCAATGGCATCATCATTGTAATATTACCATCAGTTGAGGAGGAAAGTACTTGCGTAGTAGTTTGAGCTCAATGTAAAGGTTAGGAGAGGTGGAGATGTAGGAGGAGAGATGGAGGATCAAATTTCATAAACAATCTTAGATTAGTAAAGCAATGTCAATTATAAAATTATGAAATATTATGCAAATGATGAAAAGTTGACCTTTAAAAATATTATTTTTCAGATGTTATGATTATAATTATAACACAACATATTGTATTTTTATTTGACTCAAAAACATATTTTAAAAAATTGGTGATACTACCAGACGATTCACTTGTTTGAAATTATGAAAATCAATAAGTTCAATCAATTGCTTCAAGTTCAAGGATTTAATATAAACTTCAAGTTCAAGGATTTAATATAAAATCCATGCTATCTTAAAAAAATATTTTGCATTTCTTACCCTGCATTTTTAAATACATGTATTAATTTTCAGTAGGCTTTAATCATGTGTGCCCAATGTACTAGCCAAAGTGTAAACAGTTCCATTTCAGCACATTTTTTCTCTCGCTATCATTCAACATTCAATTGTCTCAAAGTTTTATGAACAGTAAGGAGAAGGTGGATAAAAGCATTTTGTGTAAAAGCCCTCTCTGCTTAAACATGCTTAAGCCTGCCGACAATTAAAAAAACCCCAAACTATATCATCATAATTACTATACATAAGCGAAGCGCATGTTTAGTATGTATGAGCACACGCTGGAGCCACAAGTTTGATTTTCCTATTTGTCAATTAAAACTCATTCCAAAGTGGGCAGTGCAAGAAATATTTCGATCACATTCAGAAATGATATTTAGCCCAAGAGGCGACAGGTCATGAGACTAAAGGGCCATCACTGTGTCAAAACCAAGGGGAAATAATTCATAAATTGATACATCTCTATAAGACGTATACCCCTAACGACTTCTCAGAGATCTGCTTGCAATGAAATCAGAAATAAAAAAACAAAATTGCTTCAATACTAAATATCGGTAAACTGTCCACCCATGTTTTCACAGTATTTTGGAGTGTATTATCGTGGAATACTGGTTCTGGTCTTTCTAACTGCTGGCACCGCTTCAAGGTTAACTGGGAAACTTTCCAATCCATTTGTCATCTTCATCAATTTTCACTTCATTAAAATTAAATGCAAAAATAATGGAATAAGAAGTGGTTCAGACAAATTTAGAGAAAGATTGTTTACAAAAACATATTCTTTTTCTTTCAACAACTTTTCATAGTAAATACTGTAAAGTCTGCACTTTGAGCTCTGAATTTTCAAATTTAGTATGGTTTTTTTTCTCCACAAGTTCATTTCAATTATTGCAATCAATCTTAATTTTCAGCTACAGAAACTTTTTTTTGCTTTTGATGATATTGTAATCAATGAACAATCTACAAATGAACTAATGCCATGGTCATGGGCTTCAATGTATCAATATCTGAAAACGTGTGACCTAGTTAGAGAAATCAAATCACGTAATATAAATAATTTTGCACATACATATATTTGTCAATATAATATGGAAAAGGCTTTTTTCTTCTCTTTTTAAATAATTATAAAATAGATATCTCGGAACAGCTTGCATGGTTACATATAATGGTTTCTTACACATGGGTAAGTGTTCACATGTGAGCAGACCAATCTGGTTCATGAAAAAATGGAAAATATGAACAAAAAAAAGGAAAAATCACAAATGTTAATAACAAAAATATGAATCCCTTAATAACCCATGTATCGCATAGATACACCCACAGATTATCGTACTGTAATTCCCAATAACAGATTCATGGACAGAAACCACATTCATGTCAATTTTTCATTGGATTAATTTACTGTCATTGAATAAACAATTTAAAAAACCCCCCAAAAACATAGTGAAAACAATTTTTTTCAAAGTATAATAAAAATGACATGAACATAAGATGCTGTTTGTTCCAAAACCAAAAACTTAAACCCCCTGGATATGTGATGAGACATGGGGAGGATGTAATGAACAAAAAACATTTTCAATATTGCCTGAATTCAGGAAATGATACTTTTACAACTCACCACAGAACGATGATCCACTTCCCCTTAAAATAGCAATAATAACATTTTGTCACACAATCTATTCATTATTTAAAAAGAAAAAAAAAAAATAGAATAGACAAATCCTTATATCTGACAGTTTCATTGAAGTCATGATTCCAAAAGCCATGTACTAAGCAGAATCTGGATAAATGTTGTTTTGCTTATCCTTCCAAAAAGACATTGTTCAAAGCATAGTTTTATCGACAAAAAAAGTAAAAGTAAAAGTCATACGTGTTAAAAAACAATAAAGCATGAGATCTCATTGATCCAGCAAATCAAACATAAAATTACGTCCTTTGAGAGAAACCAATCAAATTTTCATGAATTTTAAATCCTTAATCAGTACATTTTTTAAATTTTTATAAACTTGCATGAAAAAAAGAGAACAAAAGAAAAAAGAAAAGAAAGACGAGATCATTGTATTTGTTTTGTAGCATAAAAAAAAACCAAAAGCTCTCAAATGTCATGAACTTCAATATATTTTCCGCAACTTGGTTGGTAAATCTGCATTTGAAAAATTGAAAACCATTTTACAACTACTATCAGTATATGAAATGTAATACAAGGTATTTCAGGTGCTTGTTCCATCTGTTGTAATGTAAGTTCTAAAATATGCTCTGTTCTTCATTTCTGTTGTTGACATTAAATTAATGGTGTAAAAATTTGTAAAGCAAATTTTTTTTCTTTTCCACAAGACCAGAAATATTCTAATATGGCTGGATCAAAAGTTCTAACAGGTTGAAACTGGTTTTTAAGTCAATCTCAAGGTTTTGAAAGTGGCCAGTGATAGGCTCAGTTGGAAAAACAACATGAAGAATGAGCGAAGCAGGATGCGGAAAGTCGTAAGTCGAGAGGTTAAAACTGGTTTTAAATCAAAGTTGTATTTTCTTTTGCTAAAAGAATTAAGGGCTTGGGCTTGTAATGTAAGCATTATGCATGTCTTTCACGTCACATCAATGGAAAAGACACAAACACGTCCGTCCATCATTCAATCATCCATTCACATTCTTTGGCACCAAGGAGGGACACAATGAACGCAATTCTACGATACATTTGATGGTATGATGAATTCCTGAGCAATTAAACGAGCAAGGGGGTTTGACGGTCTTGAAAGCCTGGGACTTTCACTCCCCACAAGAAGCAATGGAAGATGAGAGAAATTGACACAATATTTCGTTTTCATTTCGATTTAATACAAACAAATAAAAATTACATTTTGGAGTCTCTCTCTAGTCGTATACACACACACACACACCCAAAACACATACAGACATGAACACAGTCAATCATGCGCACACACATACACACCCATTACCCTTTCGGTGATCAACTGCCTTAAGTTGTTCACAGCTTGTACACTTACTTGCCACACATAACATGAACCTGTAGTGCAGACATGAAAACAGAACAAAATTCCTATCTTCTACTACAAGTGAGTGAAATGCTGCATAATTTGTAAAAATATTACTGTACATGCCATGGAATATGCCGTGAAAGGGGATGCTCCGACATATCTCACTTTTTAATCTGCTGCGTTAAATCAAACCCGAAATATTTTCTCTACTGCTCAAGCAAGATGAGAAGTGTTTGAAACACAAAACATTTGTTGGATCTAAACAACTGATTGACTCCATAGATGGCGTGTGCTGAATGAAAAGCAAGAAAGCATGACAACATAAAGAGAAACACCCTGTTCTTTCAATTTCCACTCTTCAACTTCCCTCTTAAAAACATAATACACAATCCTCACTAGAAATAACTTAATATGGATTTCATGATTGACGACAGCCTTCCCTCCCCTCACACACAAAAATCCCCACTATAAAACATTCATGACAGATTTCATAAATGACAGCATTACATAACAATTTATATATCAACGTACGGTTAGTAAAAAAATATAAAATGTATTGATTTAAAAATAATAATATGGTCCTAGTTGAGCAAATCTTGTGATTCGTTTGGTTTGACATATCGTTCAATCAATTAAATACATTATGGCTCAAATATACAATTTGGGAGGACTTCCGTATGAGATTGATAGTAGTCAGAATAATGGATGCGTTACAGAGAGATTATTTTAATAATTTTTCAAGCACTTAAAAAGAAAGGACCTTCACTGATCTGTTCACAGGTTAAAGGGTGCACAGTGGGGAGACCCTTAGGAGTGTCTCTTACACAACTCAACATGCATTGTATCTGAAAGTATGAATCTCATATGGAAGTCCTGCCTATTTTTAAGACCTTTAAAAAAACCCCCAAAAACAAGAAAATCAAGAAAATTAATATGACGGCAAGCAATAAGATAGAATTGAATTCAAACCAATCGGTGAATGTTCCATAGTTGACAACCTAAACTTTAAACTTGCTTTGACTTTCTGTCACTGTTGTTTCTGGGAATCTAGTATTAAATTGCCATTAATTTGGAGCATTTAGTGCATATTTCCCATCAAGTGTGTTTTGTCTGCCTAGAATCAACAATAAAGCAACGACAATCATTGGGAACATTGTAATTATTTGTTTCCCTGAAAGCTGCGATATCTGCGACATCAGCATAGGCCCAAGACGCCACAAGATTAGTGTAATCTAAATTGGATTGAACAAAAATGAACAGAGGCCTTTAAAGGACAATAGAACATCAGGCTTTGAATTTTAACTTTAAATTGCCAACTCCCTTGCCTCTTTTTTTCTGCTTTTTTACAATAAGAAAAATACTGTAAAGTTACAAATCAGAGGGATATCAACTACTAAATTTGTAGTCGTAAGTGATGACAATGATTATAAAAATAAAAACCAAAAGAAAAAGTAACAATGATAATAATGCTAATAATAATGATGCTAATAATAATAATAATAATAATAATAATAATAATAATAATAATAATAATAATAATAATACTAATAATATTTATAACAATAATAATAACAATGACAAATAAAAATCATACTCATCTTTGCTATAAATATAAATAAACAAGGTTAATTCAAAATATCACAAGGAAGAAATATCATATAAGAGATGTCAATGAGTTTCTTATCCACATTCCCAAACAAGATGGACTGAAATTACACCTTTATGAATGAGTTGTCTTAACATTATTAATCCGTCCAAGGACCGCACAATTCGTGATTCAATTCAATTCACAACCAATGACAACATCACACACACAAAAAATATCTGACAGAACAGAGCAGCTCAAATTTAATCGGAGACATTTAGGAATACAAAATCCGAAAGAGGAATGCTCAGAAACAATTCATCTTAATGTCAGTCTCTGTCTTCCTCTTTGTTGAAAACTCCAGCAGTAATAATGGTTGGTTGGTTGGTTGGTTGTTAGGCTAGTTGGCTGGTTGGCTAGTTGGTTGGTTGCTTGGCTAGTTAGTTGGTTGCCTGGCTAGTTGGTTGGTTGCTTGGCTAGTTGGTTGGTTCGTTGGTTGGTTGCTTAGTTGGTTGGCTAGTTGGTTGATTAGCTAGTTGGTTGGTTGATTGGCTAGATAGTTGGTTGGTTGTCTAGTTATCGGGTTGGTTAGCTGGTTTACTGGTTGGTTGGTAGGTAGGTTGGTTGGTTCATTGTTTGGTGGGATGGTTGGTTGTTTAGTGTGTTGTTTGTTTTTTTTCTTTGGTTGGTTGTTTGGTTGTTGCTGCCATTAGAGAACATAATACATATAATTTATCATCTTTAGCCTGAATCAGAATCCTTGATGATGACGATGAAGTATTGGTGGAATTGAATTTTCTCTCTGGCATTAGATCACAGAATCACAGACGGTTAGAGGTGGTGTCTAATGTCCAAGTCTAGGATGGTTTACCTGTTGCCCGGTTGACATTGTTACTAGAACTGTTGGCTGATTTGTCCTTATCATGGGCCAGGATGGGCCAGCTGGCGGCAAGGCCAACACTGGGTGTGGATGAAGAAGTTAAATCGGTTTTTATACGTCTAAACGGAGGGATAATGAGATCAGGAGATAACACGTTCAAATTATTGTTTTCAAGTCTGGAGAGTTCGGAAGTCAAATACTCTGAGCTTGAGTGTTGGGAGGTGGGGTTGGAAGTGAACCTGGTCAGTGACCCCTTCTCCAACATGACGGTTTGGTTTTGTAAAGAGACAAAATGTATAGGGTGCATGGAGCCACTGATAAAACTGGCGTCCATGTTAGGGCTGAGGTTGCTGATTTTCGGACGCGTCAGGAGGGCGTCCATGGACATGCTCCGGGGGGACTTGGCATCTGCAGAAATGGACAACATGGAAGACGAGCCACTCGGGAGTCTTATGGCGGTGACAGGAAGACTTTGCCGACGGCAGAACGGGTTGCAATGGCCATTGCCCTCTCTCCTTAAACCCAGGTAGAAATTTAAATCTTTGCGTACTAAATAAGGCACGCTAAATCTGCGCCCATTTCCTGAGGCATAGAGACTCTGTTCGCTGTCCTCATTGACAGGACTTAGACACCGACCGCTGGATTCACCCCCGAGTTGCTCCGAGGAGTCTGTCGGGTATTTGTACATCAAGTTGATGTTATTGGTTACCACATCGTCCTCCTCACTCCTGCCTTCTTCCTCGTGGTCGTCATCAGTCCTGTCCTCGGTACATTCCCTGCCCGTCATGCTCAAGTCCAGCATGTCCACGTCCTCCTCCTCCGCAGTCCCTACCTCTCCTTCTTCCTGTGCTGCTAACGAGGACTTTCTGCTCATGCAAATCTCACACTCTGGTTCACTAATGGCCGTTTGACTCTGTCCCTGTTCATCAACCTCGCCGTTGTCCAGACATTCGGCGTCTCGTAGGCGCAAGTCATGAGACGATGACTCTGACAGTTCCTCCTCTTTGTCCATGATTTCTTTCCATTTCCCCTGGTTGTGCGATAAGTGGTTTAACATGGCATGGGTCACATCGGTGTTCAGGAATCGGTCCCACGCCTTGAATAAAGGGCTGACTACAAATTGCATGAAACCTGCAGCAGTGAATAATAAATATATGAATTTTAAAAGTAAGAACAATTAAAAAAAATAAAAATATTAACAATCATCAACATGCTCTATGCACTGTTTTATCTAACCGCCTGGGAGATGATGACAAGACTATTTTTCTTCTCAACTCCATAGGAAGCATAGAGTTTGAGCTGCTTTGCGACACATCAGTACCATCATTCTGACAATGTTATTCACAGCCCAAAACCAGGCATCACTCACTCCTGTCTCAAGTGAGGTAGGAACAGCGAAGTCGTGTATGTCTTATCTGTGGACATAGCCCTGGTGACCTGGTTCTACAAGTTTACAGACAACTGTTATCGGCTCAATTGCTTATTTGGAACTGCAATATATTCCTATTAATTTTGAACTACTTATCACCAATGCCCACTGCATATTCATTTTATTTAGTATTTACCATAGATCTTGTTACTAACAACATTAAAAGCAGGATGGAACCACCCTAACTACCACCAAACACCCCCCCTCCCCAAAAACAAAACAAAACAAAACAAACAAAAACCCCCCCAAAAAACCCAAACCCACCAAAAAACAAGAAACAAATCTAAAAAACAAATTAATAACCAAAAAATATAGAAAAGAAAAACCCCGCCAGACAAGCTGTTTCCTTACCATGTTGGATATTTGGCACTGTGTTAGTTTCTCTATCACAGATTGGGGTCACAGCAATATTCAAAGCACGCTCAGTGTCTCCTGAAAACAAATCAACCAGACATTCGTTCATAAGACAAAATATCCCTACCTTCTCCACAAATTAATGAAATCAGAGGTAACTAAATTAAAAGACAATGATGATAATAAAGGTGTTCAAATCACATTTCTACTGTTATAATCATTTGTTGCAGTAGTCTCCTCCTAAGGGCACGTCGCCTGAGAGCCTGGTCTATAATATGAGAGCCATGTCTCCAGAAGGCTGTGATCTTAAGCAGAGACTACAGTATTACAATAAGGAAAGTCCTTAACATTTTGATAAGTTCAACAGCTGTTCCTTTAAACAGTGTAATGTCATATCAAGAGTGATACCTCTGTGATAGGACATTTAGTTTGGAGTCTACAAACTCTAACAGGTTTCGAAAGCCCTCCCATGCAGGTATCAAAACCTGCAATGTCCAATCCATAAAGTGAAAGTTATCTAATACGCCACACACAAACCCTCCCCCCCCCCCCATCCCCCGTAATATAACCCTAACATTAACCCTGACCCCACCCAAACCCTAACCTATTCAGACGGGAGGTGGATGAAAATCCCATCCCAATACACATTAGTTCCATTCCATTTGATTTACTTCCATTTGTCATGTACACCCTTCAGAGCTTGACACATGGCTGGCCCCTACACTGCTTATTGCGGTATAAAGGGAACTCGATAAACAAACACATAAACATATAATTTATAATGGTGAATCAAAACAACCAACGCTTATTTGGAATGAAAAATCAAATATAGATTGTTGATTTGAAACTTAGATTATGTATTGAATGATGCTGCACAGAGCATGAATCAAATAAACAAATACCATACACAAAGTAAACGATATTGAATGTAACTCAGTGATAAAAAAAACGAAACAAAACTCACGCCCATTATAACGTGAAAATATGGCACCCGTTCCAGTCAACTATTTCACCTTGTGTATATAATACAAAATCTGGGTATATGAATCATTAATATAGCCTTCCATATATAGGCATCGCTTTATGGGAATGCAGCTCAATCGGAACCATTTGCATGTGGCTGTGGGATTCCCATTACCCAGCATGCCTTGTACTACCGTTATGTGAGTACTTATGTACATGATACATGTCGTGTGTGATTTGTGTACGTCATGTGTGAATTCATAACAAATTATATCATTTAGTTCACACCTACAGGTGGCCATCATATCCTACCTTGCAAAAAAAACTCATCACACACACGCTCACTCCATTTGCGGCTGATTTTCCAGGAACGACAAGGATTGGAAATGTCTGCACACTTCAGGGCAATCTGTATGAAATCATAATATATCCACAATAGTAGTTTTTATACAAAAAGAGAAATAAATCATAATATTATGCTTTCAAAGCAAAAACAATACAAATACCGTATTCCTTTTAACTGACTCCCGGGGTGATTGAAAATGTAGACAGGGGTGTGACAATGAGTGTTGTATAAATATCGGTAATGTACCCTGACGAACACTCATCATCTCTTTGACTGTTGACAAGTGACAAGTTTTGTTATTATCTAATTGTGATTAAGGTGTCCATTCAAAACTTCATAGTTTTTATTTTGCTCATATTCAATTATCACAAATATCCACAAATACCTCATTGCATCCCTGTTCTGGGGAAAGGGGGGTGGGGTGGGGTGGGGTTAGAGCAGGTGTGGCAATTAGCCCGAACACAGTATGCAAGTCATAGCAATTTTGTAGGTCATTAATTATAACAAAAAATTATTCATCTTCCCCATCTACAGAAGTTGGAGCATGTGAACAGTCTCATGGTCTGTGTAACTATTACCGTATTAAAGACGGAAATGGGTCTAAAGTCTTATCCCTATACAAGTACAGGTTTACATTTTTTTTCAGACTTAACATCATTTATCCCCCTGAAGCCTGTGTCAATCAAAGTCCATCTCAACTCCCCATGGAACATAGAGTAGAGCAGCCTGTTAGGCACATCATACTAACATTCTGACAATGTTGTACTGTGCCTGTTATACTCATTCAAACTTGAGTCATGTGAGGAAAAAATGTGTCAAGTTTCTTTCCCAAGGACTCAACGCCGAACCTAGAATTGCTAGGATTCAAACCTGAGACCTCACAATCTTACAACGGGTAGCCTAACCACTCAACTACCGACTCCTCATTATCATAATGGAAAAGCACACACACTCGAGTCAAATTTATTTCATTCACTGAGGAAGAAGAAATTGTCAGTCACCTGAAGCATGAAAAGTCGGTGCTCCTGGTTCCTTCGGTATTGAAATTCACCACTCTCTATGTATCTCTGTATGTGGAGGTAAGAAGAGTTAACAGTGATTGATCATGATAAGCATTTATATATTTTTAAAAACAAACAAACAAAAAAAAAAAAAAAAAGAAAAAAGAAAGATAATTGACAAAAAAAGTTTAAATGGCAAGCATTAATGGTTTCAGGGCAAAAAATCTGTTCATACTCAAAGAATTGATGTGGATATATATCTACATTTGTCTAGGGCTATTTTACCAGTATTATTATATAGAGGCAGTGTGAATATCCACTTGCAATATAAAACCATCTATTTACAGTTTAGTATAGCATGAACTATAATATTATCATCTATTGTCAGAAACACATAAGACTCAGAGATTAACAATTGGACCCATATGTGTGCGGGACTGTCCCTGGGGTAACTGCCCAGTATGCCTGTGTATCAAGACGGCCCTGGATATTTCATAATGTATAATATGGCAGCATTTGGAAAATCGACACGCCTTTCTTTTTTTCTTTCTTCATCAATATCTATTACAGCTTTCTTGTCTGATATCTTTAGATCTATCAACTCTACATTATCCAAATCTGGACAAAATTTGCACTAAAAACATGGTAACTGTCATAAATCATCTAGAAATGTCAGTAAAACCATGAATCGTTTAATTAAAGGAAGATTTCAAACGATAAGTCTTTCGGGATGTTTTGCAAATCATGAATAGCACTTGAATCAAATTATGTTTGTAAATAAACAGTAAGACTTGCCTTCGAGCTAGTTCTATTTTAAAAAAAACAAAAACATTTTTCAATCCTCATTTTATGTGTGATAGTAAATGTCTCATTTACATTTGTAAATTATAAAGTTAATTTCTCTAACACCAGAAATACCAAAGTAAAAATAACTCACACTAAACTTGAGCAGAAACTCTTGCTGCCTAGTAATATCAGTGGCCAAAATCAATGCCTTCAGCTGGCCTGTGAACGATTCCCTGGTGATGAAAGATGCAATTCCAGTCATACATAATTTCTAGTTTTAGAAACAATCAAATTTTAAATCCCCAATCCTTATCATTGTTTTTTGAATTTTCTCGATGGACATAATTACTTGGTAGAAAATATGCACTAAATGGCACCAACACTATGTCAATTTAACATAAGGTTCCTGGAAAGACACAGATGGAAACTCAATGCAATGGGTCCATTAGACTTATGTAGATGAGTGTGGATATATGAGCTTACAAGGACAATGTTTTTAAATTCCTCAATTGTTGTCATTGTTTTAAAGCTGATTCTAAGACGGGCAAAAATTAGTTGACGTGAAAGCATGCATTAAATCGCACCAAAGCAATGACAAATTTAACACTAGGTTCCCAGAATAGAAAATGACAGAAACTCATTGCAATGGTCCAGAGAATCTGTTTCTCTACACTACCTAAATGAAACAGAGAGAGATAAATCTGTCGACACTTCCTTATTATCATTGTTTTTGTTTGTTCAATATCCCAAATAATTGCAGTCAGAAGTCCAAATGAATGCGGTATAGACAAAAAAAAAAAAGCAGTTGAGGATAAATAAGAAATCCAATCATAATATGACATTATTCTGTGAGAGTGGACGCTCTCTACATACCTAGTCTCTGGGGGCAAATGAGATAGGACACCACTTTCTTGCAACAATCCAACGGCTGACCTCCAGTGGTGGTTTTCTAACACCGACAGGTTCTATGGAAAAAAGGGCATATCATGTCATTACCATCTGTGTTTGCCGATCAACAGCCGCCTTATTCAACTTGTTTAAATAAATTCTTAGGATTATCAATCTTGACTACTTCAATCAGGTCTTCTACTTCTAAATCTAACTATCATTAGATAAATGGACTAGTTGCTGTACACCTTTCTATTTCCGTTCTCTCCTCAAAATTAGAGGGGGTTGTCTAAGGTATCGAAACCCCCTGTATCTTATTGAACATTACAACAGGCTGATAATATGGTTAAATAATAATAAAAAAATCCTACATGGTATAGCGTAGCCAAATGGTTGGAGGTAGTTATGAGGAAGCCATTGTTGACCCCTGGGTGGTCGAGGTCATGGGTCAGGGCTGCTATCAGTGCTGCCATCTTTTCTAACTCTGAAACTGACTCGTGGATCTGAAAGGCACAAAGAAAGTTAAATGTTAGCTTTTTTGAACAAATAATTTTCAAATATACAATAATTTATTGTCCTTGTTTTATTGCTGATGGACAAAAATCTCTCTGCGGGAAGTGTGCCCTAAATTACTGCTATAAAAGCAAAGCATTTCATTTTCCAAGCCTTGAACTTAATTCTTAGGAAACTCCCTCATTGCCTTTTATTGCTGGTTCTAGACAGTCAGAAATAAGGTGAGCACTAAATTGCGCCAAGGTAGTAGAAAATCAATAACATTAAGTACCAGGAAACCAAAGAAGTATGATCTTAATAGTACAATGGTCGGGTCCATTTCTGAAACCTTTATCTCTATCTGAAATAATCCAATTCTGACATACTATAATTTTACTGGTAGGCGGATGTGTATACTTGGTGAATGTGTGCATTCACATTAGAGGATGGTACGTTTGCTGCTGGAGATGCCACTTGAAACACTTAACACAGACATAATATTATATCTAGGACTGACCTCCCGTTCCTGCAGGAAGCAATGCATAGATTGGGTCACATCAGCAGCATGGAGGGCATTGTGGTAGGGGTTGCTCTCATGATAATTCTGTTCTATCAAAGCTGAAGAAAAAAAAAGACAACAAAAAAGACATAAATATTATGTTTTAACGCATCAATTCCCTCTCCTTCTCCCATTTGCAATTCAATCAATAAGAAGAACATTGTAAATATAGCTCTGGTTATAATAAATGTGGTTATAGTCGGAAGGACAAACTAAAATAATATCCTGAATCTAGAGATTGTGTTTTATCAGAGGGAAACCATCTTGTACGGGAATAATGAGAAAATGTCAAAAGTGGTACTCAATCACATATTACGGGCTTTGCCAGTGGGTGACATGTCATGAGTGCCACGTTTAATCTAAGTGCCAGGGCTATTAAAATATCAATGGTCTGACAAATACCCATCCTTTTCATCTGTATGTTGATAATATCAATCATCATTCCAAAATCAAAATCGATGCAACGTTACAACACACAAAATAGATAGTACATACATAATAACAGGATGTTATCATTAATAAGGTCTTACAGAAGAACTGCAGCAGTCTAACAGTGTCTAGTTGGAAGCCCTTGATGAAGTCATAGGTCTGAAACAAGTGGTACGCCACATGGAATAGGGATCGACCTGGGGGATTGAGGAACAAAATAGGAATTAATATTATAATAAAACAAAGTACAGCTGTATAGTATATATTAAAAAAAAATAAAAATATAAAAAATGGTAAGATTCATGGAAAAAATATACAAATTGATATCATTGTATTTGTAACTGTAGTTAGAGAGTTGAAAAGATTATACATAAAAAAAAACCTACAAGACCCCGCCTTGGGGGGGGGGGGGGGGGGGGGGGGGGGGGGGGGGGGGGGGGGGGG
>JARFNW010047953.1:1681-14134 GCA_031763155.1 Dirona albolineata | reverse complement strand
ATAAACTTGGAAATAGGAAGTACTATCCCACAATGCATCATTCCTTATACTCAGTTTGAAAACAAGCTCGGAAAAGATATGGAAAAAGTTTGTTTCCTTGTTTTCGGGATTAAACTCGTCCCTCGTATGTGGCTCGATCACAGTTTCGCAGGAATTCTCGTCCATAGCAGTGAATCAGTTAATGTCATCAATGCAGGCATCTATCTCTCTCAAATGATAATGATGTGCACTTTAACAAACGAGCCTGAGTGTTTATTTGGACATATATAGGTTCTTGAGTTGCCACTACATCAGAGTCTGCCTCTTAGTTTTTATCATTGGGTAATCCAGAGATGTGCATTATTTCTTCATATAACTGGTCTCAGGTTTGGCTGCAGAAAATATCCACATTTGGGAAGGGGCTGAGGGTCTGGCCGAGGTAGGGAACGGTATATATACGATTTACAATTTGTTCATGGCAGGGGCCACAAATGGATTTATTTAAAAATCTTATTTTTAGAACTGCTACCTGTTCTCTTACATGCCTAACTTTGACACAGGACCTCCTGTTTGTCGTCTTATTATTCGGGGGTTGGTGTTCCTGTTACGTGTTGAAGAAGTAGAAATGACAGACTTCTCCCTTTTCTTCTGATTGTTAGGTGTATCATACGCATTTTATTATATATATATTTCCTTTGTTTTCCCCCCTTATAGGAATGATGAAAAGACTGCCAATGACTACAAAGTTGGTGGAGGCTCTGTACTTCATTTAGTGTTAGCTCTTAGGGGTGGATCTATGGAGTGATGTCCCGTTTTGATTTTTTTGATTTTTTAAAAAACTTTATACATATTGTTTTTGTTTCTTTTTCTTAGTCCACTTCTTATGACGATTTTGTGTCACTAGGATGATGTGACAAAGTATGGGCTTGAATTCTATTTCTGACTCTAGACCATGGTTGATTACATTTTTGAAAAATATGAACTTTAAAAAATTATAATTTGATTGTTCCCTTGAGATGTTCTCATTAAGAAAATCTCAAGGGAACAATCAAATTATCATTTTTTTAAGTTCATATTTTCTTAATGAGAACAATCATTCATGCCTTTTTCATTGGACTTTGTTCTTTATTATTTTTGGTTCCGTTATTTAGATCTGTTTATTGATTAGGTTTCTTCTTTCATATCATTTTTCAGATTTATTGTTTTTCAATGTAATGTTTGTTTTCCTGTCAGTGACTAATTTATAATGCCCATGAGACTGAATTTTATGTGTTGGTCATTTGTGTTGCAAGAATGAATTGAATTTCTGTTGTGAGGTGTTTGAGGAAAAATGTTCAATTTCAATGTTAAACAATAAACACTGTATGATACAAGCAATTCTTGTCTCGTAGCATCATTGATTTTAGGTATGGCTGAACTGTGGCCATTGTTGCTGGTTAATTTTGGCACAACCCTCATACAATTCAGCTTCCTGCTGAATTTTAATTCGACTTAATGGGTTGGTCATCTCTTGGTTTTATCAATCACAAGTAAAACAGATGGGGTGGGGGAGCGAGGACCTGTAGATCAGAAAAATGTTTCAGATCTTCTACAGGTCCTCACTCCCCAAACCCATGTCTTACTTGTGATTGTTCCTTGTTAATTGTTGGTTGATAAAGGCCTGTTGGTCGAAACGTCACTGTTTTTATGCTGCCAATCATTGAAGCTAATTTACACTCATTGACAGCCTGTATGGTGCTATGACATTCACTATTACTGTTACCCACACACCCTGTTCCCTAGGCAACAGCTGTAGACATATTCGTGTCACTGCAGGCACCAATGCTTGAAGAGAGGTTTGTTAATTGTTATTGACTGTCAACCTCGACCCACATGCTTTGTGACAGTGACCAGTGACAGGCTTTTGTTAATGGTAGAATCACACTTTCCATGCTGACTTCAAAATGTTCATGTTGGTGTTTGAGAAAAGCATGTTGCAATAAAGTCAGGGCTAAAATAAGTCTTTGCTTAAGATTGCCACATTTACAGATTTCTGTGCCAGGGTGTTCTTATTCCTACTCCTACCCACAAAAAAATTTATTTAGCCTACATTAAAAAAGTATCCTAAACAGATTATTTTGAAATAAACCCCACACACAACTTGTTTAGTTTTTGAAGGCAAGATAGTGATACAGTGAACACCACATATCTAGGTTGATGTTGCTAACAGGATTTTTGCTCAAGTTGGTGTTATTTAATGGTCCCTTTGCCAAAAATGAATTAATATTGCATTACTTGACACTGACTCGTATGATACACCTACTTGATAAATACTGTGAAAAAATACGGGTAAGAAGAGGACGAACGTGTAAGAGAGAGAGAGAAATTGTTTGAGAGGGAGATAGATTTTTCATGCAAGTTGATCGTGTAATAAGCCAATACCCTTGAAAATATAATAATTTGCATTAAAAGAGCAAAAAAAACAATTGACAAATTTTTGCATATATTATGTTTAATCATAGCCTGTACACATTCTCTGTATTTTTTTTTACATTCTCATAAATCTACCATATTATTATTATATTATACTCAAACTGAAACAATTTAGGCATTCCAAATCATACAATTTTGGAATTAAGGGTTTTTCATATTGAAATAAAAAAATATATATAATAAATATCAACCACTTATATAGCGCACAAATCCATGTAACTCTTAAGGTGCTAGTTAGAAAAACATTAAAAATAATATCATGCAGGACCTTGTCAACTTTCAATCTAACATTCAGATTCAATTCGGAATGCAAACACTGGGATTCCAAGATATTTCTTTGATAGCTTTCCGGACTTCGTTGTTTGATAAATCCAATAAAATGGCTGCAGAGATGACCATTCTGTCATCTTCTTTCTTTCCCATCAATAGATATTTGACTTTGGTTGTTTTGATGGTTTCACAAGGACATGTCGTGATTCCTCCTTTAATTACAGACGTCAGCTTGAGAGTTTCCTTCTTACTAAGGTTCACATGTTTGAAGAGTTTCTTCCTTTTGCGAAGTGTCAGTTCTAGATCTCCTTGCACTTCATGAAACCTCTTCAAAGTGACTTTCATAGCTGAACAATTAAAGAAAAAAAAAATATATATGATGATGATAATATTAATTAATGTAATTGGATTTGACTATTCTTAAATAAAAATAAGAAAACAGATGGAGAGAATAAATAAAATTAACATGTGGAATTTTTTTCTTTCTAAACTTCTGATCAGTGGTTAGAATGCTACTTAAACTTAAATAGATTTGATCTGACCTAATACATTTCCACAATGCTAATTCTGCTATCAAATTATATAGATAGTAAGTCGATTCAGTAATTTCATCGTATAGCACTAACAAATAACAATATCTGGCCTTTTTTCATACACACACTGTGAAGTTCAGCTAATCAGTTTTTGCCTCTGGTTTCACTCAAGAAATGTTGATTTTTCACAAAGGTCAATCTTTTATATTCTGTCACAAACATGAGAGAGACTGACTAAATGCAATACAAGTCACATTTTAATTCGACATAATTGGAATTAATGTTACCTCTTTAAAGAGACAGCTCTCCTCTTTCCAATACACATATAGGTCTATACCCCTTCATTAAATTTATTGCAATAGTGGAAATCACTCATATTGACAAAAACCCAAAGGTGGTCTTTGTTTAGAAATCAGGCAACGAAATGTCAGTGAAATAGGAATTCACTAAAGGACATCAACATTGAATGCACAATTTCATCCATTCTACAATTAGGCCTACCATCCAAATAGTAGTAATAGTGTCAAATTGTTGGGGGAAATAATCTAAATCATCCTTGTGATTTTACATAAAGCAGTTACAAATTTTGCAACAAACCTTACAATTTATAAGATAACGATATTCAAAATTCAAACTTTCAAAATACTGCACTACACTAGTTTTATTTTAGTGCAGCGCAGCAAATCTTGATATCACTGAAATTTCAAAGCCCTCTGTTCCCTATTTATTTTCATTGTATTAGCAACAAGGTTGTCTGGAGCACCCAACACAGGCACCTCAGACATCCCAGTCTTAAAATGTGTGATCATGGACATAATGTAATTCCATTGCCTGTTGCAAGGCAAAGGTGGCCTGTGTGACAGACATTATAAATTCTACTAAAACATCTGTGTTTATTTTGATATGCTATCAATAGATGTGGCCTGTTTTGGGTAATAAGGGAAGTAACATCGTAATGGTCTAAATTTGAACTTGTGGAAGTCCCCCTAAATTATATTCCTTATCCTCACCTTTATTATAATTCCTTGGGAAATTGCCAGTGTTGCCACCATGGAAATCTCGAACACACGGTCAATACCCAACCAGCGCCTGTGTTCACAGTCCTTATGTAAACTGTTGGCAAATTTTGGCACAATCCTACTTGACATCCTTCAACATTGAATTCTTCTCAAAACATGACATGATTTTAGTGCACACATGTCTGATCAGTTAGCGTAATTTCTGCGTATAGTATATGGTCCCAGTTTGAGATTTCAGTGATACATTCTATAAATTCCTATACATAATATAGATAATATTATCAAGAATACCAACCAATATCCGCCTTGCAGAAATGTTGAATAATTGATCGAGTAGATCGTAGATGAATGCACACTGTGCAGTTGTGACCTGTAGAAAAAGAACATTTATTATCATTGAATTTGAAGAAAAAGACAGTTCAATAGTCTACTGCCAGTTATCCGACATGCTCATGTAATTTTTTCTTCTTCTTCTTCTTTTTGTTCACATTTTTTATTGACTTCACCTGTAGTCCTGCTTTCTTTATGAATTCAACTGTCTTCTTCATGTCCAGGCTTCACAACTGGGTGAATAAATTTTAAGGACAATATTTCATTGAATTGGTCCATTACAAAGCATTGGTCACCTGATCGTCCTGGACAGGCTCGCTCTGCTGCCAAAGTGTGCATAGTGCGGAGTGAAAGATTTGGCGGTAGGCCTACTCAATTCTGAAACTTCAGTTAGAAAATGGACCCAGGAAATAGTAATTTGAATTTTCAGAAAAGTGTTGGTTGCACGCTGTGGTATATGATTTAGAACCAAGACTCATTAAACAAAAATTCACTGGCAATGAAATCGTGTGAGGATCAAAATATGGACTCATTTTGTGATACATTTTGATTTGTCCATTTCTGGCTGATGTTTACGATTTTAATAACTTTTTCATCTTTTTATCAAACATTTCAGTTTTTTAAAGGCATGCCAATGCCATGATTAATCCATCTGTAGATTTAAAAAACTTGGTTTATTTCTGTACATATTCAACAAAGTTATAGCGAAATATGTGGGTTCCGTTGTTTCTGTGTCACCCATTACTTTGAACAATGAGCCATTGCTATTTCCCGAGTTACAAGCCTTACCATTATGAATACGCCCTCAATCATCCATAGATGCGCTTGTCACTGTGGTTCTACGTGTATCAAAATCATTTGGTAGGTACAAGTAGTCTTGAGATGCCTTGTGCGAACTTGGACACTTTAATTTTGATCGGTTATTTGAGGGTTATTGTGGCATTAATTCCACTAATTAGAATAAGACTATTAAGAAGACCTGACTATTGCTGCCCCTTTTCCCATGTATTCTGTAGCTTGGAGTTGGAGAAAACAAGAAATGGATTGTCCCATTCTGGATAGGATGCTGGTCTGTGACTGTTGTCAGATTTAGTTACTCACCAACAAACTATTACTCATTTCTACACATGGGCTGAGTGAGGCAACTGGACTGGAATACAATATGTACAGCATCTTGACCTAGGGGTAACAATGCAGTGTTTGCAATGGGCCTCAGAAATGTGCTGTTTGCATGTGAGAGCAATGCCTTGACTACTCTTAAAACATTTGCAATAACCCTACCACCACCCTCACACACACCTCATACAAAAGAAAGTTTAGATCAAAATAGATTATGGATTTTGTGAATAAATATAGACTTGCCATGTTCCTTTATGTCAGGAGTCTTGTTACTATTGCTGGTCCTGTCAACATGGCTCTTGTCATTTCTAGTGACATTGTGGTCATTCTTATTAAGGCTGCTGCTATTGTTGCCAAGACCATTGCTGCTGCTATTGTTGCCGAGACCATTGCTGCTGTTGTTGCCGAGACCATTGCTGCTATTGTTGCCGAGACCATTGCTGCTATTGTTGCCGAGACCATTGCTGCTATTGTTGCCGAGACCATTGGTGCTATTGTTGCCGAGACCATTGCTGCTATTGTTGCCGAGACCATTGCTGCTATTGTTGCTGAGACCATTGCTGCTATTGTTGCTGAGACCATTGCTGCTGCTGTTGTTGCCAAGACCATTGCTACTGCTGTTGTTGCCAAGACCATTGCTACTGCTGTTGTTGCCAAGACTATTGCTGCTGCTGTTGTTGCCAAGACTATTGCTGCTGCTGTTGTTGCCAAGACCATTGCTGCTGCTGTTGTTGCCAAGACTATTGCTACTGCTGTTGTTGCCAAGACCATTGCTACTGCTGTTGTTGCCAAGACCATTGCTGCTGCTGTTGTTGCCAAGACCATTGCTACTGCTGTTGTTGCTGCTTCTAATGTATTTGATGTCAGTGCCATTCGTGTAGCTATTATTATAGGTAGAGTTGAAGCTGCTGCTGTTGTAGCTATTGTTATAGCTGGTGTTGTAGTTTGTACCATTGCTGACGATGCAACTGGGGTCCCAATTGCTACCATTACATCTTGTGGCGTTGATGTTGTAATTAGTGTTAGTACCATTGCTGTCTATGCAACTGGGGTCCCAATTGCTACCATTACATCTTTTGTTGTAGCTTGTGGTGTTACTGTTGCTGTCATTAATGCGGCTAATGTTTTTGTTACTGTCTCCAATGTGTATATGGAAGCAATTGATTTCATCGGAACCATCCTGACAGTCTCTTCGTCGATCACAAACAGATTCCTTGCCAATGCATGAACCATCTAAACAAGCAAACTCATTTGTTGGATCACAATACTCACAATCCACCTCATCTGAGTAGTCTTCACATTCAGGCATGCGATCACAACGCCAGGAGCTAGGAATACATGTAACCAGACCACTAGAACACTGGAATTCGTCAGAACGGCATGTCTGAACAACTTGGCATGACTTCTCGTCACTCTTAATGTGCTGACCGACTGGACAGGAACACTGTTTTTCCATGTCAGAGGTTAGAAAACAAATGTTGGAACAGCCACCGTTGTCAGGGAAACAAGGATGCCAAGACATAAGTTTTGAATTATTGACTGATAGAAGGCCGAATAGCCCTGTATCTGGACCTCTCAGACTAGCTTTCCGATTGAAACTCTTTTTATCGATGCCTTCAAGCAAATTCTTCTTCTTGTCAAGCCAGTACAAGAACTGGCCTTGAATTATAAGGCCTCCTAAATTCTTTACCTGGAAGAAATAAAAGAAGAATGAAAGAAGTGGAAGTGGTGCTAGGGAATGTAACAGCCAAAGGAGGAATAAGAGGATTTAAAAAATGGTAGAAGAGAAAAGGAGAAAGGTAAAAAAATAATTATCCTAGCGAGAGCATAGCAAGACCAAAGCAACCAGCCTTGAAAGTGGAGGATAACACTGGAGCTTCGGACTGACACTGGGCCGTCCCAGCGGTCTGCCTGCATCCGTTAAATAGAAGGTACAAAATGAGGAGGAAGACAAAGTGTTGGATGAAGGAGGAAGAGGAAAAGAATAACAACATCAAGATTAGAATGACATGAAGAACACAGGATGAAAAATAAGAAAAGGAAGGAAGGAATTGAAGATCAAAATAGAAAAATGAAAGGGAATGAAAAGGAAAAAAAAATGATGAAAGAGATGATGAAGGAAATGGAGAGAAAAGTTATTGTCCTGCCAAGATATCATTTGAGAAAAATCATTTTGCTATTGATTTTATTACAGAGCATATTGTATCTTGAAACATGCTGTCTCGTCAAAGGTAGACGAGTGGCACACATTCATGTCCCACTCTATTCATCACTCTTCCTTGCCAGAAGAGATATATGTCATGTCACATTTGATAAACTCATTACGCCTTAGGGGTCAAATATGAAATCCAGTCCCTCTTACTAGCAAAGGGACCTAACTCTGTACAAATTATACCAAAAATATAAAATAATAATAAATCAGGAAACAGTCAACCGATTCCAATGGAATAGAAAACTAAATTGACAACAGATGTGTCAGGGTCAGAAGTAAAATTGTAAAATTGTAAAGTCAGTTTCTACCTTAAACCTGATGTCCAGTATCTATTCCAGTAAATTCACCAGGTGGTTTTAAAAGTGTGTTGGGTTATCTGTCTCTTTGCCCTTATAATTTGTACAACAATAAGATGTTTTTAATCTCATGTGATAAAGAGATGACAAATCTACTATTACTAATTACTCTCCATAACCTGTGACAAATCTTACGGTATTTTTTACAACCACAGCCCTGTTGCCCCCATCAAGGTCTGAGACTTCAATCTGGCGGAGAGAAGAATCAGCCCAATACAATTTGCCGTCTCGTTTGTCAATGACCAGGGAGTGAGGGGAACCCAAGGAACGTTCCAAAATGACCGTTTGTCCTGACCCGTCCATCATGGCCTTTTCTATCCTTGGGTACCGTAGCATGTTGGTGAACACCAAGATCCTGAAATAGCCAGGGTCAATAGAAAAAAAAAAAAAGATTTTTGAGACAAAGATGAAAATGCTGAGAAGAAATAAGGGGTACAAAATTGAGAGACCCAGTAAGAAGTGCTAACATCAGGGAGGAGTTGGCAGTTAGTGAAAAGTTTAGTAAAAAAAAGTGCGAGAGATATGACAACAATAAAACAAAAAATATATAAAATTGCCTACATGATGTCCATAAGGACACTTTGTCTTTAGGGATTAGAAAAAAGACTGAAATAATCCTCAGCCGCAGTGCAGCTCTGCAATGTAGGCAATTAGGAGTTAATTTTCTTGCCCAAGGAAAAAACACAATGCCGAAAGCAAGACTCAAACTCCCGCCACCTGCGTGGTTAGTGCAATAACTTAACCTCTATCAATGCCAATGACTGATACTTTTTCAATAATTGTTCCCATAAACTGAGATATCTATGTCATTAACAAGAGCTCAATAGTCGGATATAAGAAGACAAAAGCTATGGGACCAGTAAAAACATTTCTAACCAACACTACTTTCCGAAAAGATAGTTTCAAATCTACTTCCAAAATTTACATACACACACACAAAATGCATTGAGAAGGTACTTTTATCTTAAAATTTACCCTTTTTCTGGATACAAGGCAATGCATTTCGGCCTGAAACTTTTTGGAGACGTAATGATTGTTTCAGCTTGAACATTCGTTCTGTCCATGCGTTTTATGTTGATGGCCCTTTGACGGCTATCTGTCCAGTACAACGTACTTGTGTAGGGGTCAATGTCAATATCCCCTGCTTGGATTAAGCTTTTGTCTGGTCTAGTTGTAATGACACTGGCCTATGGAATTGGACAATAAGAATTAAGAAGATCTGGCCCACTTCTTATTGACCCTCAGTGTAATGTTAACATGGGATTATTTCACCTTTCATTAATGATAATAACAATGCTCCCTGGATTCTATAAGTGAAGGGTAGTCACATGGGCAACATTACATTGTGGCTTATCTCTTTCACAACACTAGAACTAGAAGTAATTAAATGCTGCATTACTTATCAGGACTCATTGGATTTACTTTGGATTTACTTAATACTATTCAAATACAAAGATTGGTTTATAGTCTGTATCCCCGTACAAGTTCAGGCTCATAGACGTTTCATCATTTCTCTCTCAGCAGGCCCTGTCATTCAATATCCTTTTCAACTTCCTGGAGAGCATATAGTAGACTGGTCTGTTATTGTGCATCACACTAACATACTGGCACAGTGGGCTGATCCCCTGCTTGCCTTAAAAAGCTTGATCCATAGATTTTCCAGTTAAGTATCAAGCCATGTATACTAGACTTGCACTCAACCTGGATACCTTTAACCTAGGTCTGTGCACCGATGCCTTCTGCCTTGTGCACTGACCTCGGCCAGACACAAAGCTGGTCCCTACACTGTTTAATTACGGCACTATATGGAACAGATAATAAACAAACTTACATACGGACAATATATTTTTCTGCCTTTAGCTGGGTACTCATTCACACATGAGTGGAGTGAGGAAAAAATGTGTAAAGAGTCTTTCCCAAGGTCTTAACATCGGTATCTTCAGCCAGGATTCAAAACTGGGATCTCACAATCTTGAATGACAGCAGCCATTAATATGTTGCTTGAGGTGCCATTTACAGTTTCGGACACAAAGGGCTGATCACTTGTCTGTGTTCAGCTACTCCGGTGGTCATAGAGGAATCTATATGCATTTTTTACTTTGAATCTTTCTGTTGCTTGTGGACACAGACCTTGTGCCTTGTCCACTACTCAAGGCTGACCATGGGGCTGGTCAGTGCCCTACAATGCCTTTAAAGGGGATTGGTTCACAGACATACACATACTTACTCCTGTTCCATTCAGATGAGACCTTTTGACAATGCCTTTACTGCCTTGCATCCAGTAAACAAAGTCCATATTAGGATCATAAGCGAGGGCTCTGACATTTCTCATATTGTTAATAGGCAGACTAACACGGGTATAGCCTATGCTACTATTTAGCTGCATAGCGATGCGATGGAAGCCTTCCCAGGTTGACAGCAATATGAAATCCTCAGGTGCTGTAGTAAAATATATAAAAATTAAACGATGTTGCAACAATATTAGTATGAACGGGAAAAAAGCCTTCTGGTAATGATAAGCCTCTCTTCCTGTTTACTGCATGTTTTTTACCCCCGTACGGATCAGACAGTGTTCAGCTACCAAACTTTGTGATGCTTTTCTCCATTATAACAGCAGCCTTGCTCTGATCCCAAAGTAGGTGGTATAAAGTCTGTATCCCCATGCAGGTACGTACAAAAGGTTCTCCTCCGATTGGAATTCAGTCGTTTAATGGGGGCGAAAATAAGACAAACTCGGTCCCCAAAAATTTGTTATGATGGCCATTCATTGTTAGACCACCTGAATCTAGCTAATTGCTAACTGTTATGAGGGTTAACATGGGATATGTAAATTCATAAAACAAAGGTGTGAACAACGGACGATGCTCCCTAATCCGATTTACGCCATCTGCCACAACATGCACATGTTCACTTTCCCGAGAACTGACGAATTGGTAAAGGGATTAGAGACGCAGGTAAACTGTCCAATTTTAATCAATCGTTTACTTTTGTACCAAATGCATGTTGTGCTTGTTTGTAATGTAGCGGGATTGATGCAATAGGATTAGGGGGAAATGGGCTGTGCTGTCAGCAGGTTTTGATTATGGCGTGAATTAGAGTATCGTTATCTAAAAATAGGAGAACTATTGAATGTCAATCAAGTTCCTCCCTGTCATACCACCTTCCAATAAGCCTCTATTCCTGCTTTTGGCCGCCGCATGGATAAAAAGTGTTTAACTAAGAAACTTTGTTGAGGCTTTTCTCTATAAAGGCTAAAGTCTCTATAACAGCAACTCTGCTCTGGTCCAAAAGTAGGCCTACCTGGTATAAAGCAAACCCAATCAGTACCAGGGTTTGAACCCAGGATATCAAGACCTCGAGCACAGCAGCCTAGCCACTCGTCAACTGATGTTTTATATCACATATCATGAATCTCATCTCTTACCAGAGCAGCTGAGTCCATCAGTGTTGAGTGCGTAGTGTGTAGGACAAGCACAAGTTGGTTGTAGAGTCCCAGTCGTGTCAGCAGGTGGAGAAAAACAAAGATCGGAACAGCCTTCTGTATCACTAGCAGATGGACACCAAACTTTCTTTGGAGCTAAAAGTTTAAAAAAAAACAAATAGCGAAAACGAGTGAGATAAAGTGAGACTTACTTTGGACTTTTATTCAAATCAACTGTATTCATAATTCACCTTCTGTCATACAACTCATTTCATTCCTTTTGTTGCCTTGGGACATTGATGTGAAATGGAAAGGTTTTCTCTGTGTTTGGAGATTAATCTATAATGCAAAATAGCCCTGTAATTTTCTGGCCCATTAGTTTTTAATGTCCTTAAAACCTACAAGTGATAATAATAATAATTTATAATTCTTCTATACATGTCATTACTCTTAGATGAACCCTGATCAGCTGATAATTGGATAAGTTTTATCTATTTATCATTTTACAGCTTCAAGTGCAGAACCAATAAGAGCTGCCAATTACTAACATTCTGACAATATCATTCACTGCCCATAGCCAGGTGCCTGAGAACCGAGGCAAGGGAGGAAAACTGGTCAGTAGAGTCTTCCCACAGGACTCAACATTCTGCTGTTAGGAGGATTACCAGGATGTATATAAGAGTTGTCAATATCTCAAGCCTGGCAGTCTAACCGCTTAGCCCTCGCTGGGGGGGGGGGGGGG
>JARFNW010047842.1:0-14134 GCA_031763155.1 Dirona albolineata | reverse complement strand
CTCTCTCTCTCTCTCTCTCTCTCTCTCTCTCTCTCTCTCTCTCTCTCTCTCTCTGTGTGTGTGTGTGTGTGTGTGTCAATTGGGTTGAATTGAAGAGGGTGCCAAAATATAGTCTCCATTAAGCTTTGCTTTTCGCCTTTACCACCCATCTCTTCTCGTGGTTTGAAAGAAATTAGATAAAATACAATTATCGTCATTTTGGACTTCGTAAATTGGATGTTTAACAATTAAACTTACGTAGAAATTTCACATGATAAGCCCTGATATTCCCCCATAATATTTCCTGCTCTTTCGATATGCATTCCCACACTTTTTTTAAGCACAATACACGAAGGATGATCAGGGTTACGCACATAAATTTAATAGTCTAACAAATTGTAATTGTAATCCTTATTCTCCAGGATTAGGGGCGCTGATAAAAATGTATACCATTCTGTTACAACTAACCATTACTCGAAGAGTTTGACTTGGGCTGGGCATTATCCAAATTTTCTGGTTACGGTATCAAGGACTCCACCAAATTCCCCACTTTTTGAGAATGTCTGATTTCTCGTTTGTCTCTCACTCGCTTCCGGGGTGCGAAATTCCCAGATTATTTTTAAAAATTTGTTTTGACGAAGGCCGCAATAAAAGTATCGCTATACAGTGTATATCTATTGTTCTTTGTTCAATGTGTGTTAAATCTACACTGTATATCTTTGTACTCGGACTCGGAATCATCAGGAACTTTCCCAGCCCTACTGATGAAATCTTGTTTGTCTGAAGTTGAAAATTTAAAATGAAAGTTATTGAAACAAGCTTTAATTACAAGCTGCATGTGGAAGCTTTGGCTTGCGGCTTAAATTAAAGCGAAATGGCACTCAACAAGAAAGAAGAAGGGATTGACTTTCTCTATCCCGATTTACTATCCAAAGAAGGTCTCTTGCATACTCTCCGAAAGGTATTGAGGGTATCTACGATAAAACGTGCATAGTCATAGTCATAGTTGTTGTTAGTCGTAGTCGTAGTGAATGGTGGTGGTGGAGTGGTAGTCCTAAGTCGGTAGTCTAGTAGTAGTGGTGGTAGTGGGTAGTGTTGTTATGATTTTATTTTTATCATCATACTCATACTACACTCACATTACTAATATTACTTAGACTACTAGTAATTAACTTCCCCCCTGCCTGAAGAATCATATATTATAATTATATGATCATATATTATTATACTTATACTTATACTGCTACGCTACACTACTACTACTACACTACTACTACTACTACTACTACTACTACTACTCTAGTCTCTAGTACTAGTACTAGTACTAGTAGTACTACTACTACTACTACTACTACTCTACTACTAACTAGTCTAGTACATATCTGGGGAAGTAATCTGCGATAGACCAGTGTCCTATCCAGAAGAAAGACGTTTGTCACTCAGTCCGCTTCACGCTACGGAAACCGGGATAAGCACCGGCTCTATGGGCCTCATGGCTCGAAAGGACTTTACTTTTTTACTACTACTACTACTAACTACTACTACTACTACTAGCTATAAATATATAATTATGATCTTAATCTTATACAATGATAATGATAGGATTAAGATAAAAGTATAAGTGTGCCCCACCCACCAACCAATGACGACCAAACTACTTCAGCTGCTGCTTTCAGTTAATCTTCTAAAGACTAAAACTAAAGAAGAAAAAATAGTTTTAAAAGGTGGGGGTATTCAGTCAGTCAGCCTATCCTCATCTATTCGTCCTCCTAGTCCTAGTTAATCCTAATCTCCAGGGCGATGGTGGATGGGATTGGGAAGTAAATGATTTTTATTAAGTAGAATGAAGAATGTGAATGAATAAATCAAGTATTTATAATAATAACATAGTAATAGTATATAATACTATAGTACAGGAGGATCACATGTAAAATTCAAAATCACCCTTTCCAAGATTGAGAAGGCTGGTATTAGTATTATGTTAGTAGTTAAGAGTGAACTCACTGAATACTGACCATTTTTTCAGTCATTCGAATGCTGATCCTTGGCCTTGGTATACTTTTTATTTTGGACCGGAAAGTAAAAAATCATGTTTCTCGTTGTCAGGAAGCAGATAAACTGGACCACTTTACCCCTTTTTTTTTGTTTCCATAGTTCTTCTCTAATCATATGCACTATGACCTGTTGTTACTTGTAATGCTTTTGTGGCTAACTGCTTTTGCAGCACTTTTTTTTCCTCTTAGCTAAAAATTTCTCATCTTTCCTCTCATGATACAATTTTTATTCCAATTCCAGCGCTATGTCCGTATTCCCCACACAGACCTTGAGACTTTAGACAAGGAATCTTTAGTGGAGTTGTACAATCAGTACATCTTGCCATTACCTCAACGCAAGTACAGAGATAATTTGAGAGGAAGGGAGATGAAGAAACAACAAATAATTAGAGACAAGAAAAGAAAATTTGTTCTAAATGACGAAGATGATGTAACATCTGTGGGGAAGTGAGTACTAGTGACAACTGACAACTTAAGGGTTAAATGATCCCGGTTGTGTCTTGATTTAAATTTGAGATCACCAGTATTGAGTTGGGATTTTTATTAATTGGTCAATTTAAATCGAGTGGGAACCATTAGGCCTGGTGAGGAAGGTTGTCTGGATCTTTCAGAGGTTTGACCTTCCACTTTACAAAAAAGGTTGTTAAAACTTAACACTTTAAAACTCTTGTTAAGCTTCTACTACTTTTTATTTCCTTAGTAAAAATAATGTTACACCTAACTCACTCGTTTACTTTACATTATTAACGTCAAAATGACGAAAGTGATCTTTATCTTTGTGATGGAACTTACTTCAGCGGGCGACTGAAATTTCTCAAATTTATCAGCTGTCAGCACTGTAATTTACATTTAATTTTAGGTTGGAAACTTAATGAATTTTTACAATGTTTTGAGTGTTATTAATTTTTATAATGTATGTTGTAATGTTAGCTGCATTATTTTTCCATGTTTAATTTAATCAGAATTAATTTTTGTCTTAAAATTTTCATTAGAAGTTCTTATTTTTCCTTTTAATATATATATTTGCTTTCAGAAAAAGGAGATTGTCGCAAGAAAGTCCAACAGGACCGGCCAAAGGTTTAGTCAATCATTTTTCAACTTCAAGTCCTGCTGGCAGCCGATTAAAACCCCCACCATCATGCATCGACACAAGCAAGAAAGTTGTCAAACTCGGTTCTTCATCTTCAAAGTCATCTTTATCCCCTACAAAGGAGGAAGAATCTGAAAAGAGCTCATTTACCACTATAACTGTCAGTCACAAAGTGATGAAGCTGAAAGATGATCAGAAGTCAAATGATGCAGCAAAAAGGCCGGCGAGTGAAGACAAAGAGGTAGGCCACCACATGTTTGTTTTTAAGATAAATTGTACCTGTAGTGGAGGAAGAGGGACCCCAGACGGGACAGGACATCAGACAGTGGTGATCAATTCTTACCGACCAAACACAATTTATCACCACTGACTGACGAACCAAACCAAGCTGCTAGAGCCAAGTTGTTTGATGTCCTGACCCATCCCTCCACTGTATCATGTCGTAACTTTTGGAAACCACACAGTTGAAAGAATTTTTTTAAAAATTATGTCTCATATTTCTAAGAAAAGCAATATTTTCACCAGTTAATGTAATCCAGCAAATTGGACCGATTTTGTTAAGGTTACATGTAATTATGAATTGATATTACTGAAGTACATACTTCGCACGAAGTGATGAGGATTGGGAATTCTAAAATTAGTTGTATTCAGAGCCTAGCATGTTCTTCTATTTCTTCTTCTCTTTACTTGCAGACCACGTCTCATGTATTTTTGCAAATCTGTAACATTTTTCAAACATTGTACATTACATAAAAGTTTAGTTAAAAGTTAATAGGTCACCGCGTGCAAGGCTATTTTTTAAATTGTCTAATGTGGCACCTCAACGTCATCTGCTGGTAATGTTTGCCATAGTCGGATTGTCGATGGAAAGCTTAATGAATTATTGTGTTTGGTAAGGACTTATAAACTGCGGTAACATTTATAATGAAAAGTTGAAAAGAATGATTCCATATATTAAGTTGCTTCTTTTTGTTTTTCTTTTGAAAACTTGTCTGCTTTTTACAAAATCGTATATTTATTCTAAGAAAAAGTAGCAATTTGGTTGGGGGGTTTTTGTTCTGTTTTTTTTTCCTCTTTTTTGTTGGGGGGGGGGGTTGTTTTTTAAAAATTATTAATAGTGAATAAGTAATCTATAAGTAAGTCTCATTTAACTCACATGTTATTGGGATACATTATGCAGTGATTATATAATAATAATATAAACTTCATTTTTTTAATTTGCAATTTCAGGACGACGAAAAGAGCCCAAAGGGAAAGATCAAGAAGATTTCATGGCCGTGATGACAATCAAGAATTTTCCAACCAACGTGATATCACAACTATCAATCGTGGAAGTCGAATGAATGGTCTCATGCATTGATTGACCCATCACTGGTGGAAAGTAATTGGTTGCAGCCTTTGACCTTTGGCACACAAAATGGACTCTGCAAATCTGCCATCCATCCTGATGTAATTGGACTTTCCTGTTTGTGAAAATAATAGAATAAATTTGATTCTTTGCCTATTGCTATTACTTAGCTTGAAAGAAAAATACTAGGGTACCGCGTACCAATTGTTTGTTGGCAATCCGGCAATTCCTTGGATGGGTAGGGACTGCCATTCCCATTGACTTTATCTTATAATGTTGCAGGGTAGGGGCTTCTTCGTGCTGTAAAGAAAAATATAATTAATCCCAGGGGGAAATTTGTTTTTAGTGTCTATTCCATTTCCAAGGGTAGACTGAATTGACCCAGGCGTCAGCCGCAGTGCAGTGCCTCAGAGTGTGATCAAGGTCTTGACAAAAAATACAGCACTTCCACTGGGATTCGAAGCCACGACCTTTCAAAGGCAAGTTACTTAACCACTGCGCCACTGGCTCCGCGGGAGTGTAATGGGCTTCACTGTCATAAACAAATGTCCATATTTGGGCTGGTCAGTTTGATCATGGTCACAAGGAATTTAGTTTTGAATTTGAGCCCATGGTGATACATAGGAGTTTTTTTTGTCTGCGGCAGTCAATGACACCAACTGACATTACATTGTAATTGGCCTATGTCTGCGGCAGTCAATGACGCCGACTGACGTTGTAATTGGCCTGTCTGCGGCAGTCAATGACACCAACTGACGTTGTAATTGGCCTATGTCTGCGGCAATCGATGACACCGACTGACATTGTAATTGGCCTATGTCTGCGGCAGTCAATGACACCGACTGACTTTGTAATTGGCCTATGTCTGCGGCAGTCAATGACACCAACTGACGTTGTAATTGGCCTATGTCTGCGGCAGTCAATGACACCGACTGACGTTGTAATTGGCCTATGTCTGCGGCAGTCAATGACACCGACTGACGTTGTAATAGGTCAAAACCGTTGGATGGATTTTCCATTGCCCCAAGGTCGTTCTATTGTGAGTAAAAAGTAACGTGACAAACAACTTTCCAACGGTGAATAAGGAATCTCTTGATTTGTTTTCGGCACTTCCCGAATAGCAAGGTCAGGTTGCTGGGGAAAACCTTCTAGCGATCTTGTCCTATTGGCCTATGTCTGCGGCAGTCAATGACACCAACTGACATTGTAATTGGCATATCAACCTAGGTGTTTCTAACCCTTATATTTGACATTTGGGGGTCTGAGAGATGTGAAATAGTGCTTTTGTAGGAATGACAATGGGATATTCCCAGATATGGCAAAATTAGTCACATGAGATTCCTTAAACAAAGGCCCATTGTAATTGTAGATCAAATTACAATTGAAGTTTATAAATGTTATGTAACATAGTAAAAATGGAGAAAAAAAATGTGTTTGGGATGTATGTGAACTGAAAGGTGACTGCAACTGCAAGTATGAAGACAAGGATTACATGGGTTCATATTTTTTTTAACTCCTTTATAAGTTTACACTAATCCTGACCCCTTTTAAAATATATTACATAAAGATGTACAAATAATAAAATATGTCATTTTAATGTCTAATGTTTACTTGTTTTTATAAGACACATTTTTGGCACCTACCTACTATTCTTCTTCATTTTGCTTCAAATTACCATTAACGCCAGCATCCATCATATTTTCCACGTCCTTCCCTCCACGCTCTGTCATATGCTTGTCGAAGGTTGATGAAGACAAACATATTTGACATCTTGAAAGCATTGACGATTTTTTGGGGGGGTCGATATTTTTCACTCCCATGATTTAACAAAACTTTTTATTTTGCAAAGTATTTTTAAGTGAAAATTTTGAAGCTTTATTAGAAACATATTATTTTGTTAAAAATTAATCTACCACCACTGTACTTAAGTACGAAGTTAGTATAGTATAGATGGGTTTGTTTGGGGTTTTTTGTTTGTTGGTTTGGTTTGGTTTTTTTGGGATGTAGTTACTTGGTATCAAATTAATTTATTATACTTATACTGCATTGACATAAGGTTTAAGCTTAATGATGGTAATTCCTGGCTATCTAGAATCTAGATGCAGTATTTATAAAATGAGTAGACTAAATATATTTTTCATTTTGAAACTAGATTATAATTTGAAAAATATATTGTCAATCACACCCGGTGGGCTCATCACCTATCACCTGCTCGTCTTGAATTACTGATGCAAAGCCTTTCTTCTAGACATGTGTTAGGTGATGAGTGGTGTTAGTGTTAGTCCTCGTTGACATTTGCATTTACTTCCATTCGTCATTTGCACCCTTCAGAGCCTGACACATGGCTGGCTCCTTCCTACACTGCTTTTTACAGTAAAAAGGGGGTTTGATAAACAAAACAATTGTCAATCACCAAATTATATACAAATGCAATGTTAACTTTGTACATATTACATGATATAAAACCCGCTTCACTGGGCTCCATCACAGTGTGTTGGTGTAATAAGATAATGGTAGGTTATTGAGTGAGCCAACATATTGTTAGTATTCAAAGGGCAAGTTACGGCTTTTGAAGCCAAATTAAAAATGCATTTTTAGTCATCAATGAATTTTACCAGACAAAATGAAATGGCTGACGACTTGAATTGAAGTTGGTTTTGTAATGGGCCCATTATAAAGGTTTTTCGTAACATTGTCTACAGTTTTATTTATAGCTACTTTCACCAATAATAATATGATCATTATTATTTCATACAAAACCATCAAACAATTTGAGAACTGTGACAAACATTCATAATAACCATTTTTAAATGTATTATTGTAGCTTAATGCTGAATGAACATGTGTGTCCAGTTGTTTTGGGGTTTTTTTTTGGTGATTGTTTTCACACTTGTTTATGAACATGTATGTTATTGTTATTGCTATGACTAGGATTAAATAAATTTAATCACTTTTAAGTGATGTAGTTTAGTTCTTTGTGTGTTTTAAAAAAGTTATTTATTACATTTATGGGAGAATGCGGTTGTTACACTTATACAGTAGTCGCTTGATATTGATAATTGCACTCTGCATAAATGCGCTGTTTGCACACACGCTGACAGCGGGTAACCCCTGCTGGTCCATCGAACATCGATTTGCGTGTCACCAACGCACAGAATAGAATGATTGCAATTGAAATATATGGTGGTGTCGCATTAACTCCAAGAGGAATAGTGCATACAATTTTTACCCACTTATTGGAGTAACTGCACGGTATGCGCAATTGCATGCTTTTCTGTTCTCAGAAACAGCAAGTATTATAAGATAGTCCTTTTAGATTTGCATTTGGTTGGTGTTTGAAAAAAATTCTGCCTGTAAATCCGACTGCAGCATGTAATTCCAATTCTAAGTTATCAGATATCATAGTCTATGGTTCATAATTTGTATTACTGTATTACACCCTGACATGAGTCACTTTATTAGAAACACTGAGGGTTTTTGGTTGGTTTGGTTGGGGTTTTGGGGTGGGGGGGGGGGGTTTTAACAATCAATCAATTACCATACACAAAAAGAAAATCGTAATCAGAATACACATATTTTTAATAGAATAAATATTGCCTTCAATACAGTCAGCAGTAAAAAAAATAAATACATTAGGTTTCATGATATTTATTGGTGAACACAGAATGAAATATTTTCATCATTCGTTAAAATAATTATTAATGAAAATTGATTATATTACTATCACATTAATATATTTTTGTATAATGTTTTCATTCACACATTCCTTGACAAACTTCCAATCATTTTCAAAACACACCATTTCCAATTTTTTTTCAAATTTGAATCACAGTTATGACATAAGACAATAGAATGAAAATGTCGTTCTACACGATTACCATGTACGTACAGTCTACTACCAGTTATTCGACACTGTCCGTCTCTGCTAAAAGTGACAGATAAGTGAAATTGCCCAGTAGCCAGCAAGGGCTGTCTGTGTCATCAGCATTGATTGTCCTTATGACCATGGCCTGTATTGTCTGCTAGTAATGCAAGCCGTGCGTCGAATGCGATCGATTGCACTTCCTCTGTGTGTCTACACAAGTAGAAGGAACTGTTTGACCACAAAAGTATGAAAGTCTGGTCCGGTCCCATGTTTGAAATGAGATCTTGTGTCGGATAAGTGGACACCACTGCCACCATGATCAAATTCCAATTTGTTCCCAAATATACTGTCGGAATCGGAAAAGTGAATATGTCAGATAGACAACATGGACTATGTTATAGCAAATTATTTTGTTCGCCACTCTAAGTCAGTCGGTTAAGTGAGCACGTTGGATAACTGGCAGCAGACTGTACGTACATTGTTATAAACACAATTAATATTTTCATCTGTGGTTTGTGGAGTTCTACAATTGTATTTTACAAGATTGGGCGCGGGCGACTTAGTCGCTGAACAGTCTGGACGTTGCTTGCACTTTGATACAATTGGCATGGGTTGTTGAACACACCTTTCAGCGCCTTCGTAATTATATTGGACAAGATGCTTTACTCACTGATTGCCTCACTCAACTCAACCCAGGTGTAGAGATAGTGTGACCTGCCAACTGGAAGAGAAGTGATTAAGATGGGTTTATAGACACTATTCCTGAACAAGTAGACACCAGCTCACAGATTTTACATCATTTATCTCCTATCGTGCTGTGTCAATCAATATCTTTAACTGTAGCTAGGTAGGTACTCATTCATACCCGAGTCAAGTAAGGCAAAATATTTAAAGTCTTTCCCAAGGACCCAACATCGGTGGCTCTGCCAGGATTCTAACTCAGAACCTCTTGATCTCGTGTCGCAGTAGCCTTACCATTTGAACAGCAACCCCACACAATGAGCATTAGGCCAGCGTCCTATTTCTGACCCACCCCCACCCCTTTTATATAGTCTACTAAGAAGATGACTGAACATAGTGTATATTATCTATGTCAAGGATACATCCATCCTGTCCAGAGGGTGACACAAATCTCATTTGATTCTTTTTTTATTTATTTATTTATTTTCTAACAACACCGATTGTACATTTCTGTAGCTAGGTTTCACTTGGATTCTTAAGACTCAAAAATTTAAATCAATCTGAGGCCTTGAGAGCCATAGGTCTTTACTGTACTGTTAACTTAGTTGCATAGAGGGGCTTCTTATACAATGAGAATAAAAGCAAAAAAAAACAACAAAAAAGAGTGGAGTGACAATCATCATAGATCATGAGGTTTCTGAAGCTGGTGGTGGTGGTGGTAATGTGGTCGCAGAGATTCCAGAGATTTGAAGACTAGAGGCCGGGGAGAATTTGATGGGAATGTAGCCGTCAATGTTGCAGCCAAGAACAATGGGAATGCCGTCTGTAAAAGGACGAAGTAAAGATAAAAGATACTAAGTTATACAGCCTGTATCCCAATATATGTACAGACTTTGTATCACTTAGCTCACTCACTAAAGATATAATTATGGGTTTATAGCCTGTGTATCCCACTAGAAGTACAGTCTTAACATCAGCTAATCTAGTATCTGGCAGTGGCAGGCCACGTCACTCAGAATCCTTCCCACCTCTCCTTAAAGCATACAGTGGAGCGGCCTATTAGGTGCATCATACTACTAACATTCTATCAAATACCTTCTCTTTCATACCCGAGTCAAGAGAACACATTTCATTTGTGTAAAGAGTCACATAATAAGGACAACGTCAAACTCGGAACATCTTGATCAAGTCCAGTAAGCTAACCACTCAGCCACTGGCATGTTTAAAAGGATTGGGTACTCCTTAGAAATCTTGATCCATAGATTTTCCAGCTGTGTCAGGCCATGTGCACTAGTGGGGCATAGACTTGCGCTTAACCTGGATACATTTGTATCTGGGTTTGCACATCGATGCCTTCTGCCTTGTACACTGTCCTCAGCCTCAGAGTTGGTCCCTACACTGTTTAATTACGGTATTACAGGGAACAGATAACAAACAAACAAACAATAATGATGTGAGCCATAAGGAAAACACCACACGAAAATGATCTCGAAAGATAAACAGACCAAGAACATTTTTATATTGTGTTCCTATATTTTTGTATTTATTTATGCATACATTCAATAAAATAAATGTAGTAATATGCAATATAAATCAAAAATCGAAAAAGGAATGAGTAAACAGCTCCGAAAAGATTAAAAACAACCCCCACCCCCAAGCCCCCCCCCCCAAACCCCAAACCAACCAATAACAAAAAAAAAACAGCAACAAAAAACATTCCCCCCCCCAAAAAAAACAAAAAACAAACCAAAAACCCAACCAAATCAACCAAACAAACAAACCCAAAAAACTAAACAAAACAAACAAACAGACAAAACAAAAAACCACAAAAAAACCCACAAAAAAACAGACGACTTTTTGGTCATTGACGTTTGTCACGCCACGAAACAAATAATAATCAATGCCACTGTTATAACAATAATAAAATCAATACTTGTATCATCGCACTTTTGTGTAATAAAAATATGCAATATCGAATCATGAAAATGTCTTTCTAACTTATGGTATCTGTTACACATGAAATAAAGTTGGGTTTTTTTTTCAACGAAATGTTTATGTATCATTTAATAACAATAATATAGGGAATGAGGGCTGCCAGAAGATAAAAATCCATATAGAAGGTATAAAAAAACAAGGCAAATTTTTTTATAGTTTCAAATTATAGACAAGTAACAGAACAAAGAACGTTCTTTGTTCTGTTACTTGTCTATAATTTAAAGCTATAACATTTTCCCTTGGTTTTTTAAACAATAATATAGGTATGTTGTAATATAGGTGTGTGTGCCGGAGACACCACTGTAGACGGGCCATAATTTCACACGAAAACAATAAACAGTTTAAATAATTCACCGGAGTCGAAGAATCGCCAGCTACGGATCTTATTTTGATTACTTTTATATAACGTTAAAGTTAATGTAACAACAAAGGGGCGGCCGTAATGCACAAACACTACGTTAGCTGATGAGACATTTGAGCATACAGTGAATCATTAAAAGTAACGTCGTGTTTTGAGTGCATGATATATAAGGAATAAAGTTTCTCTTGAAGCCTCAATTTATTCCTTATATATCATTTACTTACTATTGGCTTCAGCGGGTTTTATTATATTTTCCACGTTTTGAGTAAAAATGCTTTGCAACACAATAAACAAAACATGCCGTATATTGTAAACAATAGTGGTTTGCATAGTAAGCTCCAAAAAGAGACAAATTAGATAGGATGATATATAATAAATGGCATTTATGCAGCGCTTATCCACGATCATCACCATGCTTTAAGCGCTTTACAGTAGCACATTTACCTCGAGGTAAGCAACGGACCACTCAACACTCAATACGCCACACTCTGCCTGTTAGGTGCGAATACAATTTTTGGACAAGGGCAAACGCTGCTTACAACCCGATAATGTTTCGGGTTTCCACTCTATCAAATAACATACTACGACGAAAATACCAACAAGTACATAACGACTCAAAGAAGTAGGCGCCCGATTTCACAGGTTGAATTATATTGGGTAATGATCACTTTTTTTCAATTGTTTTTTTATTTATTTACTTTTTAATATTTGCATTTTCGTCGTAGTATGTTATTTGATAAAGGGAAAACCCGAAACGTTATCCTATATATAATTTGTCTCTTTTTGAAGCTTACTAACTATACATACCACTTATTGTTTACTTTTTACTGGCTTCCAGCAGCCTCACCACGTTACTTAACGTATATTATAAGTATTCACATCATGTCTTATCGGTTGGCGTAGCGTCTGGGCATGACATGGCCCCACGTACAAAAACGACTCAAAGAAGTAGGCGTCCCATTTCACAGGTTGAATTCTATTGGGTAATGGTCACTAACCCGTCCGGCTTGTTTATTGTCGATGTCCAAATTCTTCTCCACACTGTATACCTTGATATTTCGGATGTGTATATTCCCTTTCGGGTACATGACAACCCGGTCGTAAGCACAATTACTTCCCTCGGATACAGTGGTATCCCACGCGTCGGGGATCAAACTATCGAACTCGTCCCCTTTGAAAATGGCCAATTTCTCCTCCTTCCTGTTGCTAAGATACGAACAGTCTGCGTTGTAGTCTCCCATGGCTATGACACCGCTGGTGGCGTTCTCTGAAAATATGGCGTATACCTGTTTTATACTTTGACCAAATTCCTCCAGTTCTTTGAAAGCTTTAGATGGTTGGGTGTGAATCCCCAACAGAACGACCCTGTTATTATTCTCCGATGACTCTTCTACATTGTCATTGTTATAGTCTATCAGAACAGCGAATGGCGGTCGAGCGTATGACTCATCCTCCACTTGATAATGACCAGATATTGTCACCGCACTCTTCCTGTAAACGTAGACGTACTGCTCCATGTAATACTTCGACTTTCCAAGCCTCTCGCTGGCAACGTAGCCCCACTCCTCTCCGGTCTCTGCGTCCAGTCTTGAGACGAGTTTGGGAACGGCTTGTCCTTTTGCGTCCACGACTTCCATGACAAGAACGATGTCAAAGTCGCTGATGATGTCCACGATGCGGGCCGATCTGGTCGGGTCTTTCATAGCACGGGCCCCGAATCGTTTGATGTTAAAGGACCCGACCCGTAGACTGGACACACATAGAATGACCGCTGACGCCAATAGAAACCAACTCAGAGTAGATGGAAATGACAACAGGAACCGCATTGTCGCCATCTTGTTTTGTATATCGATAATAATAATATGAACAATTCGTTTGCGAGATATTTATAAGAATGGTATATTATTATTTCAAGCTGCCTTTATTTTGTCAACAAGGGTCACTTTTTAGTCTATGGTATAATATTCTTTAAAAAAGAACGAAGTAACTTTTATTGTAATATTGTCATCAACTACGTTTCCTCTTAGTCACTTGTGAATGATTGAATGATTGTTTGGGAACCAAATATTACAACATTGTAGCCAAATTGAACAATGAATGAATAACGTAAAGCTTGAGGTCCAAATTATTTATAGATACTATCATCATGTTCCACAAAAAGTATGTCCCAGTGCAAATAGTGCAGACGAAGAACTCACGATCAGTACAATGATAAAATCAAAGCACTAAGGAAAAATAAATGTGTCGACTTTTGCTTGACTACAAAGTCCACGTTTATATACAATAATAATATGGTGCATACGAAACACTGTAGTCCTTTTAATTGATAACATATTAATAACCCGTGACACGAAATACCATAGACCTTGTAAATTGGTTTCCCTCCTGTGGTGGAAATGATTATACACAATCAGTGACTCTCTATCCACAATATGATGACGAGGAATGAAACCGATCCATGTACTATGACTATGTCTGTGGCTTGTCTCGGGATATGAGCAAACGAGTCGTATGTCGGTGGCCGAGCAGTGAGCACGACTTGACAGTTGGTGTTGACAAGCCACGTCTGTCGTGGCCAGTGAATGGACGGGTGACCGCCTGGGTTCTAAACCCGTGAGCGACAAAAAATATATACAAAGTTAAATGTATTAGGTAAGACACTTTGCCCTGCTTACCTCGTCCTTTCAGAGACGGACGTTAAATTCGGAGGTCCCCTCGGTTGTAAGCAGCGTTTGTCCTTGTCCAAAAATTGTAATCGCGC
>JARFNW010047731.1:0-10904 GCA_031763155.1 Dirona albolineata | reverse complement strand
TCTATATCTTTTTTTTGAAAAGTTTATGGCCATTCGAAGACAGTATTTCTTACAGTTAGTCCACCTGTAATGGGAATTTGTGGGACAAACCCTCGTACCTACTTGTACACTCTTTGTGTCTTTAATATATCTAGGATTAGGTTCAACTGTCATTCAATGTCCACTCAATCCAAAATCTAAGACAGAATAAATAAATTCCAAAACCCATCTTGCTTCAAATTTGTAAGCTTTAACTTTTATTCTTTTAAACAAAACAAAACAAAATACACACATAGTGCCTATATATTATATATGGAAAAATAAAAAAAAGCAAAATTGAATAACTAATCATTATCAGAAAAGACGCAATATTTTCAATTGCGTCAATATTAAATTTTACATGACAAAGGCAGTGGAGTAACGTAATTTTATTTACTTCTTATACTTATGTTGACCATTTCCTCATTCATCTTATTAATCGTAATAGGTAATAGGGTGCCCTCAGACATCTATCTATATCTTTTTTTTGAAAAGTTTATGGCCATTCGAAGACAGTATTTCTTACAGTTAGTCCACCTGTAATGGGAATCTGTGGGACAAACCCTCGTACCTACTTGTACACTCTGAATGTTAAAATCTCAAAAACTTTCCAGCTCAGCATTCAAAGGCATGACCATTGCGTACCCAAGCGACTGCATCAACCACTTCATAAAAAAATGCCTCACCTACATCTCGTGGGATGAGTCATGCAAAAGTAGAGAATCACCATAACAGCCGTTTAGTTCTAGGTCTGTTATTATCATTTCATGTTTTACACCATATTAAAAGAAAATCTTTTGTTGTTGCTTTTGGTTTTCTTTGGTTGGTGAATTTTTAACAAATTGTTTTTCTCCAACTTCCATTTTCCAGCAAACTAAAGTTCTATCTAAAGTCAATTCGTGAAAACACTTTGCCAATATGAAAATCAGGCTGACAAAGAAATGTCCATTCCACAAGACTTGTCAAGTATAATAAAATATATCATTATTGATAGAGTGGCTGTATTAGTATTATTTTACTAACTCTTGAAATTATTGCTCATAAAATAAGTGCATTTTCAGTTTATTAACAATATTAATGTCCTTTTTGACAATGTGGTCAGCATGGCCAGATAATCTTCGGGCTAAACTGCTATCTTCTACTATACCAGCAACACACCCTATTTATTATATTTAACTTTGTTCCAATGTACAATAACAAATAAAAATAATAATAATAAAAAAATTATAAAGTAAAAAATGAAACATACTACTAATGTACAGGCAATGGCAAAATCATTAATTTTCAGCACAGCACAACTGAGGTAAACATCTAATGAGTACATAATAATAATAACAATAAAGTGCAGCACAGCTCTTTTCACGATGATGCACATAAGTTTGTGGCTAAAGCCGACATGGAGCCATCCAAAAAATCAAGTCCTGTCCCGAAAAAAGCAACCAACAACAAAAAAATCCCTCCCTTTTATAAACATTTTTGAAGCAACAAAGGCAAAGAGTAAGTTGATACTTTTGTATATATGACACTTTCATTTATTAATCCTCTGGCAAATTCTACTCCCAATGTTGATAAAGTGATAAAAAACATGCATGTTGTAAATATAGATATGTGGGGAAATCATGGCGAATCATTGGAAGTGCTGGGAAATCCTGTATTCATGTATAAATATGGCTGACACTGACACTTACAAGAACAAGGAAAGAGGAAGAGTCTGGAGTCATAAAGGAGAGGTATCAAGTAGTAAAAAGGAGAGGTATCAATATCAAGTAGTAAAAAGAAAAAAATAAATATCACACGAAAGATCACAAGCACCAGCTGGCCTTTAGAAAATGTCAAAAATAACTCTATACATAGTGGAGAGACAAACCAAATCAACAGTTCTTGTACTTGTATACAACAAAGTAAAATATTCCTGCTAGAAAGCATCTTGAAAGTAAAGCACCCTTCAACAAAGTATTATGTCACATATTATGCGTCCAGAGAGCATCTTGACAGTAAAAATCCTTTTCAATTCCTCATATTTGAAAAAAAATTGAAGAAAGCTCAAAAGGACTAGACCGACTTTTGTAAGAGAACTTGATATTGATGACAAGCAAGTTGACGGAGTGTAAAATTAATATATATGAGAATGTGAAACAAAGACGAAAGAAAGTTCATCTCAATTACAACTTCAATTGATGAGCCTGAAAAGAAAGGAAGATCAAAGGCCTACGATTCCTCTTCATGTGACCTGATTTCCCTGACCGGTTCATGTCTGGCATGTTTCAAGGAGATTCCATTATATTATTATCAAAGATAAAATTCTAAAATGTTCAGATTCCTCTTCTTCACTCAAATACCTACTTGAAGTCACTATCTGAAAATTCCATAACCTTTTAGTCTAAAGTTAATTACCTTGTCACTGTACATCAGCTTTCATCTGGCGTTTATAACTCAAAAAGGCAATGGAAATATAATATCTTAACATTATAATACTATCATAGAAAAATCTTTCTTTAACTTGTAAGAATCAATGTAACATGACCAAATTACATGTATGAAAGAAACGTTATTGGATAATAAAAAAAATCAAAACCATGACAAAACATAATATGTAAGCGAAGCTCTTCAGTGAAAATATATCAAAAACATGTTGTAATATAGAAATCAAGAAAGTCAGCAACAATACTGTTATTGTTATTTCAATATTATGCATCGTGCATAAATCCAAGCTTTGTAGGTAGACATGCTGGTAAAAATTATACAGAGTTACAGTCTTGAAAGATTCATGTTTGTAACCAAATCATCTTCACGCTTAAAAAATACATTCAAATTAGAAAATAAATGCTTGCCCCAAAGCCTGGTGGTATTGCTAGCGCCAAAAGTCAATAATTAAATAGACACCTCTTCTTATTAAGACATAGCTCACTTACTTATAATGTACTGACATCTTATCAAACAGAAATAGAAGAAACATTTTCTTGGAAACAAGATACAAAAAAAAAAAATTAAATAGAAAAATGATCTCTTAGATAATACAAAACTGATAAATGTGACCATATTCTGTGGTAGCATAAACATTGTTTTAAGTTGTTAAGCCTATCACTTTCACCATCACCATTAATTTAATAAAAATAAATGGAGGAAATGACAGTGCAATACAAATTCATCAAAACCTGAGATCATTTTTTTTTAAAAACAAACACCAAAAGCCACAAAATGGATTTGTCAAACACAATTTCTTTGCCCAGCAAGTTCGATGAAAACTTTATGCACTGTAATTTCCTTCCTGTTAACAAGACATTTTAAATTGCAGATATTGCGTCAATAACATTTGAAAAAGCATCAAATTTCACATCAAAGCAAAAATTCTAATGTCAAAAATAACTTTTCAAAGTTTTTCAGCAACACCAAAGACTCATATCATTCCATAGCTTTTTTTCTCTTTTCCCTAAGACCAGGCATCACGTTTACACCAGGCATCACGTTTACACCAGGCATCACGTTTATACCAAATGAAAGAAAGAATATTCTGTTGATATATGCTTGTATCCAACAACATGCATCCAATTGGGAAGATATTCAATAAAATGCATGAAATTTAAAAGAAAAATATCAAATTCATACTACTAATACTATCAATAAATATCTCATAGGGAGAGCTCAAAATTCTTAAGACATTTCATAATTGAGCCAAGAGATAAAAGAATCAAAGTTCATAATTGAGTCTGGGTGTTGTTTACAGGTACGAAGAACATCACTCATTCTGATTGAGAATTGTGGATTTCTGGCCCAATCTGCAGAACCTGTGTTACCATCTAGATAAGTTGCTTCCAATATATCAACTTGAAATATGTTCAAGACAAATACAACTGTATAAAAATATATCATGTATATATATCATAGAGCTGGTCAATTCAAGTAGATTGGTCTTGAATGGAGACATTTCAATCACAGGGTTTCAGGATTTGCACGGAAGTAATAATACAGAGTCATAAAAATAAACTGTGATGCCACCATTGCCTCTGTCCATAAGGGGTCTGTCACTAGTAAGATAACCCACCACCATTTGCATCAATTTGTTTTCACTTCGGGATTTTCAACGTAAAGTCGTACATCATCAAACCGAGTCAAAGGACCGTCCAAGTCCTACAGTAATTTACCAAATCCATTCCTGCTCATAATATGGCCAAACCGTCTTCTTTTTACCACATAGAGAGTTATCATACAGACAAAACATGTGGGACAAATGGATGCGTAGTAGTAGTTGGATTGTGAAGAGAAAAAAATGTTTGTGTCCTGAATGGAGTATACTCGGATAAAACATAAAAGGCTTTGAAAACAATGCACAAGCAAAGGCGACGTAGACAGAATAAATAGATACTATGGGGGTAACAAAATGCAATAGTCCACAAGAAAAAGTGTTGCACAAAACCACATTCGACTAAGACTAGGAACTGAACTTGTTATTATCATAATTCAATAACTTCTCACAAAACTGAAATGCAGATACCAGTCAGAAACTGGTAGCTGGCTTGATATAAATCTAAAGACAGATCTGGGATTCTAATAATAATTAATAATAGAGACAAATTCACAAGGAATGAAATGTGTTCATTTCTGTATTGCTTCGTTTTTTCATTCCCCATTATCATTAAACCAATCACATGACTTCAATCTCAAGCATTGATGATAGAACATTTCTTATCATAAAGTAAACAAAAATTTGTTATACATTTTGCTGACTAATATATAACTCATAATTCTTTTCCTTTCTAATATCCTTGGATAAAATAAAATGTCCAAACTACCTCCCAGAAGTATCAAATTCAGATTAATTGTAAAATACATTTTTCTTTATCAATGATATCACAGTAATATCGTTTGAAGATTACAAATCCAAGACATTAAATTAACGCTTCTTTCATTGTATCAAAATTTTCACCTCATCATATGCTTGAAAGTCACAATCATAGAAATAGAATATGCAAATAACATGAATGGTGAAAAACAATTTAACATATCACGTAAATAATTATTTACTTTAAGCTTTCTCACAGCTCAGGATCTAAGTAATTGAACATTTGTAGATGGTTCTAGTGTTAATTCAGTAATTCATGTTATCTTAAAGCATTAAAGACACTTTCTCACTTTTTTCACCAACTCATACATGACAACTGATAAAATAGTCAAAGACTTTGGAACAAAGATACATGTACGTCATTCCTACCGTCCAGCTTGAGGTTAAGGTTTCCTCTCGTGTCATCTTACAATACAAATGGAGATAGAACCCTCTGTCCATACAAATCACAAAAGTAATATGAAATAAGTTCAAATCAAAAGAATCCAGGGGGAAAATTATTTGCGCAAGTGGGAATAGATTCTAAAAAGAAAATGATATAAAAATCAGTGATGATTACCTTCAGTCTTCAGTTTGCATGGTGTCTACCCACTTATGCCCTTTATGATTAACTGGTTCTCTTGAATAAAATACCTCTGGATGTATCTTAATGGTGAGTTGAAGTCATAAGTTCTATACACTGCATAAACAAAAAACCCAAGCCTAAAGTCTACAACTTTTTTACTGGATTAGCAAACGACAGCAGCCCATTTAACTGCATTATCTTTTCTTTTTTTCCTCTTCCAAAATACGTGTTCACACTTCCAGCCTGTAAGCAGGTAAGCTGGTCTCCAGGTCTTGAAGCTGGATGGTGCACCGGCTGACAGCTGGGGTCAAATCGATGTGCATCTCTTGCAGTTTTTCTTTGTTCAGACCTATCCAATGTCGGAGTGTCTCGTTGTCATAAGTTGGAATAATGGTCACCTCTAGATCGTCCTGTTCCCACGTTGCCTTGGCCTCAACCAAAGAATCCAAGACCTTTGGATTAGGAGATAAAGAACTCAAAACATAATATCGAGCCCGGACCCGCTTGAAAAATTCGGCATCACAATAAAGAGTGTCTCCATGATTTGGGATGTAGGTCAGATCAACGTAAAAAGGGGTGACTGGAGGCAGGGGAGGGATTTTGGCAACTGGAGGAGAAGACCGACTTGACGTGGCTCTTTTGGACGAGGTTGTTCCACTGCTTGGACGTGTGGACCCAGGTTTGGCTCCTGGTCTGCTGGCGGTTGTTCTAGAAGTCTTGGAATCGGTTCCTGTCCTTGAAGTGGCAGATTTCTGGGTGCTAGAAGTGCCCCTTGGTGGAGGGGAAGGAAGGCCCATCGGTTGACCCCATTCGGCCTGGGGATCAAATGAACCCTCAGATTGGTCCTTGATTTCACCTTTACAGTATTTCTCCAAGGATTCATTTTCTTCCTTCTGCACCCCTTCACAGTCATTATTATCCAACTGTTGTTCATATGATATGTTGGAATTGTCAGCCGTTTTGTACATATTGATTTCTTCATCCCCAGTATAGTTTCTTTCAAACGCCATCCCACTGTTATCTTCCCCACACATATTCGATGTATCGGATTGACCGTCCTCCTGTTCCTCTTCATCCACCTCCTGTATACCTCCCATAGCCCGATGGGAGATTCCATTTCCAATACCGTACTGTACTTGTATTGGCACTTGGTCTGATCCGGACGACTCAGGTTCATCATTGGCAAAGACAAAGCTTGAGACAGAATCATCAAAGTTAGAGGTGTCTTCCTTCAGGTCTTTTTCACTCTGGATGGCGTCATTTTGCTTCTCCTGCTGGAATGTCACATCCTTGTTAAATGCAGTGTCTGAATCAATTCCAGACATATTTGGAGGATCAGGAAGAGCCTGTGGTTTGATCTCCTCGTCTTCGTTATCAAACATTTGACCACTGTCACCAAACATTCCAGCCTTGGGGTCGACTGAGTTTCCTTGAACCTCATTCACCCACGCCTCTTTGGGATGATTGGTTCCGTTGTTCAGGGAATTGGCTTCCACTTGATCAGCTTCAGGTTGATCCAAATTAATCAACGGTGGCTCTGGAACAGCAGCAGGGATTTCTTGAATGTCGTCAATCAGACCGTTGGAGGACTTGACAGGTTCTGGAGTTGGCTCTTTCGGAGTGACGACAGGTTCTGGAGTCGGCTCTTTTGGAGTGATGACTTTCGGTGGGGACGGGGACTTGGCTGGAGATTTTGGTGTAGGGGCTGTGGGAGGGGCTTTGGTGGGGGACATCTTGGGGGGAGATGGAGATTTAGAAGGAGAGAGAGACTTCCTTGGACTTGTAGCTTTCTTAGTCAAGCTTGATTTGGTAGCTGGAGCAGCAGAACTAGGTCTTGGTTTCGTTTCCTTGACCTCTTTCGGCTTTGATAACCTCTTTGTGATGTCCTCTCTTTCTCTGACAGTTCTCGAGGATTTTGTTGGTGAGGTTACAGACGGCTTTGTTTCAGTTTTCGCTCCTCTGGCAGATGTAGTTCTTTCTGTCCTTGAAGATGCTGCCCTAGCGGACGTCGCACCACTGCTTGGTCGAACTTTCTTGACAGCCACAGGCTTCAATAAATCTTTTCCCGTGCAAGAGGCGTGTTTTAGGTAGTCCAATGTCTTCATTTTTTCTAAACCTTCGGCAATCTTATGTTGAGGTGCATTCCCTGGAAAGAAGATGCGTACAATTTTTTCAGTCAAGTTGTACGGCTTCCACACCAGCAATGTACAAACCGAGAGGGCATTCTGGTTTGGGAAGGGCCCGTTTGTGCCCAGATTGACAGATTGCTTGGTCCATTGTTGGTAAAATTCCTTCAACTCTTTACTATCAGCGATGGGATTGAGAGCAAACATATCTAAAGAGCCATGTCCGAGCTTATGGTACAAATTGATAGGTTCTGTCGTTTTAGCCTTTTCATCTCTAGTGCACGGATGTGGGGCAATGCCCAATTGCTTTGCCATCGTAGCCAATTTTGTTCCCTCTGTGGCAAGGTTAATGAGCAAGCTAGGATCTTTTTCAGAGACAGACTCAGTATCATTTCCAACACTATTTTGTAACAGTTTTTCGGGTATATTGGCGTAAAGATAACCAATCTGAGGATGGATGTTATCAAGCTTCTTTCTCTCAAGAACTGTATTGATACTAAATATATTATCTGAACCCAGGTGGGTCAGTAGCATAGCATCTACCCGGTCAAGATGCCTGGCAAAGTCCCAAAAACATGCCCTCCTGTTATAACCACCATTGACCAATAGATTGAACCCATTCACACCAAAGAGAGCAGAGTCACCCTCACAACCAGGAAAGATGTACAAAGTAGGCCTAGTAAAACTAATATTCCCAAACTGCTCCGATGCTTGGAGAAGGCTTGTGAGTGGGACCACCTTGACAAAGCTTCCAACATAAGCGGTGAATTGCAAGATGCCGTGGATGTTCTCCTGCTTCTCTGGAGGGTTGAGCTGGATGCGAACCATGTTTGTGAAATCAGCCTTGCTGATGCTTTTCCCCCAGTTATTGTCGGCCACTGTGTGGATAGTCAAACTTGCTTCAATGTTTTGCTTCAGGCCATTCTCAACGTCCACATTTTTGAAAACCTGGTAATTGGTTTAAAAAAAGAAAGTGAGAAATAAGTTGAAAGTGGAGCATCATCACTATTATAGTTGAGACAACAAAATTAGCGATAGCTACAACATGCTGACAATTTGCATCAATGAATATGTCAACCTTCAATGTATGTTAGATTATATACATGGCAGACTTCATGGTCAAACAACTAACACATTTCATCATGTTTATAAGGCAATTTTTGTATTCCCACCCCATTAGCTTTACACGCATCATATGGGATCTGATCAGACCTTGCTTATAAGACGAAAAATAAAAATAAATCATTTTCAAATCCCACCATTATGAGATGATTCCACTATTTCAAAGAAAAAAACACAAAAACAAACAAAACAAAAATAAACCAAACAAACAACAAACAAAAAAAACAAAAAAAAATGCATGTCAGCAATTATTTTCACTTGGCTTACAATCAAACATAAAACACACGGAGGGTCTCAAGCCTCAAATTAACATATTTGTATCCATTGTACTTTGTGAAGTTTAAGGTTGGGTCAAAATGTCAAAGTTGGTGGTAAATGGTACAACTCCAAATCTACATTTGTTGTGGCTTACGTCTAAAAAGCAGTATCATAAAATGTTTCCTTAATCAAAATGTGCATTTATCCATTTAACCATATGACAGCAGCAAACAAGTTAGTAGATCAGTGTCATTCATGACTGAACCCGAGTATTTAATTAAATACTTATTATCCATTCAACAATATTTACCCACTTCAAGCTGGCATACGGTTTGACAAAAACAGTCCTGACCTCACAAAAGTTTTTGTATACTCAAGTATCAATGCAATAAACATTTTATTTAGTGAAAGTAAAATATTGGCTGAGATTTATCAATAACCTAACCACATATGAGGTTGATTTCTTTTCATCAATAATTTTACATAGCAACTTGCCTGTGCCAGGTGTCTGAATTCAAATGTGTCATCCTGTAGAACCCACGCTCCATTGTCTTGGAAGACATGACCTGCATGGATAATGTACTTGACCGGAGACGGGGCCACCAACAGTTTCTGGCAGCAAGATGAGACAAATAGGAATGGGCATGAAAATAAATAAAAATACGACTTTTCATCACCTTAATCTATGACTTATTTTTAACAAACACACTTTGAACAGACAAAATTGCCCTAGAGGTGTAGCTTTTCAACATAAATTTCTCATCCGTTTTCTTTTTATTATTAGAATTATTATCATCGTCATCATCATTATTATTGTTATATCATTATCATGATGATTACTATTATTATTATTATTATTATTATTATTATCATTATTAATATTATTATCATTATTATTATCAAACATCAACTAAGAGAAAGAAAAAAAAAAAAAAAAATTCACTCAGGATGATAATTTATACAGCAAGATTGCCAAAACTAAAAGTATTACATTAATAATATAAATATACAAAAATGACATTGCAGCATTTAAATTCAATTAAAATGTGTGGTATGATTTGTATTTTGTAAATAAAAAAGAAGAAAATACTACAAGTACTAGAATCTAACATGATCATATGACTGTATTATGTTGTACAACAATTTACTTAACAGAGTAATTTAAGCTACCCAAGAACACTTCAACGGAAATAATCTCAAGAATGCTTAGTTCATGTTTGCATTTGGAGATAAGTAGAAATAAAACAAATGGGACCAGGATAAATATTTAGGCCTTTGACATTATTATTATCATTAGATTTTACATAATCTGCATAAAATTATCCATGAATACATGAATATCCCTTATAAACACCTTTATTATAAGCTAATAAAAAAACAAAAGGCCTATTCAAGGGTAATTTCACCTGATGTAAAGCACACAAATTCAATAAAACAAAAGACAAGTTGTTGATGTTTGTTCAGCACTCGCATTTGATTATTCATTTGTTTTACTATCTTCAAATCTAGTTCTAATCTTTCAAGTAGTCTGCCTGTGTAGAGTGCAATGTCAATTTTGCCAAGACCAAGCACACGTATAGGGGACCTTTGGGGTTTCCACATTTCCCGCAGCAAAACAAATTAAAATTTTTTCAATTGAAAAAAATATGCTCAAATTGTGGGCACGGGAGGTGAATAAATCCCACAGTAGTCGCTAGGGGCAACGATTTTAGACGCATCATCTAGTAATGGAAAGAGGGAGATGCTCATTCTCTAAAGTTGTTTGTTTGTTATCTGTTCCCTATAATGCCGTAATCAAACAGGGTAGGGACCAGCTCTGTGTCTGGCCGAGGACAGTGTACAAGGCAGAAGGCATCAATGCGCTCACCCAGTTAAGTGCAAGTCTGTGCCCCACTAGCACACATGGCCTGATACAGAGCTGGAAAATCTATGGATCAAGATTTTTAAGACAAGCAGGGGATCAGCCCACTGTGCC
>JARFNW010047730.1:7932-24035 GCA_031763155.1 Dirona albolineata | reverse complement strand
ATACTAAATATCGCTAAAACAAGTACGATGAAAGCAAATAAAGAGGACATCACCCCCCTTCTCTAATTGGTTACAATCTGAAGTGGATGTGACCGCTGAGCACACGCACATATCACTTTCCCTCTCACTCTCTTTCTCTCTCTCTGGCTGGACTGCACAGCACTGACTGTCAGCGTAGGTCCCAGCGGTTCTCACAGTTCACGAGCAAGTCAAAGACCCATAGGTTCAAAAAAGAACCGGAACCGATTCTCAGTTCCCAAAAAGCTATTACAACATGGACTCTTCTGATGTTTCTCATTAAAAATTGTAATTGTAAACAACATTCGTTTATATATCTCTCTCTCTTTTCTATATGATATTTATATATATATATATGAATCAGTTGGTATATTTTCTGTCTCCCTCTATTTTTTCTTCATTGTTATTGATTCTTCCTCTCTCTCTAAGTCTAAGTACTCTCTTCTCTCTCATTCTATATCTTGTCTCTATCAATTATCAATCAGTCGTTATCTCTCTCTGTAAAAATAGCTCCGAGAACCATCTTTACGGGACTGTAAATGTAAAAATAGCCACTGCATACTTTTATTTTTATATACTATTATTATTATAAATTATACTATCCTAACTCTAACAACTACTACTAGTCTACTACTAGTAGTAGTACTACTACACTACTACTGACAACTGACTCATCAGACTGCGCCAACCCACCAACACATCTTCCTTTTTCTACTCCCTCCACTTGCTTCCTCTACTCCTTCTTGGTCACCATTAATGTAACGCAATCTCCATGTGGTACTTCTTCTTCCGTTACTTTGCAGACCACCTCTGGTGTATTCTCGCAAAATGATAATATATACATAATACAAGTAATTTAATCTAAACATGAAAACACTGAATGAACAAGGGATACAAATCAAATACGAGGGCTCGCTCATTGTGTGACCATCTTCAAACTGCCCCCAGAAAGATTGCACGTCTGGTTTTCTGACTGCTGTTGGTGGCAACAGCAACTCGAGCCTTTACAATTGATATTGACTATTACTATTACATTACATTATTATTATTATTACATTTAAAATTTATGCCACAATGCCAACATTACATGCACTTTGACTTTAACTTTACTTTTAAATTTTACTTCTTCTTATTCTTACTCTTAATCTTAGTCTTAATTTGTTGAAGAAAAGGCAAAATATGAAAAGAATAGAACTGGTCGATCTAATCTTTATCTTAAATGATAGGCGAGTTAGAAATATTTAATAAAACTATTCCAGATATTACCTTACAAGCTAACGATGTTTATAGTTTCACCAGCTTGATGTCAACAAGCATGGGCTGTGTGTGTATACATAGAAAGAGAAAGTAGGTGGACCACAAATAGTCGGTGCTATAGCAATATTCAGAATCGATTCTCATATCGTTAATGGAATGTCGCAGATATCTAACCGTTTCTTTGTTTGATTATCGCAATGTTCAATGGTGGAAACTATCCAATTTACCACAGTTTCATTTTCAATTCAGTAAAATTAGAATTTTTCTTTTTGTGAAAGATATTAGCATTAGAATGTATGATTATTGATCTTTTTAACCTTTGGATACTTATAGGGCCTAACCCAAGTTGGAAGAGAAAAAAGTATTTCCGACTTCCGGTTGATACTGCCACTTGCCACCATTGCTGTGTGTAATAACATGCTGTGGGACAGTATTTAGCTTGTGCCGGCTGGATACTTTTAATTTAAAGAAACAGGGATAACACATTGAATTGGTAATACTTATTAGTTGTACTCGATAAGTGCTTACAATCTTTATGAAGAAAATCCTAAATTCGACCTTTGTAAATAGGTTATTTTGATTTTATGTCTTGTGATGGAAGTGGAAGACCGGCTTGCTCAGACTCCTCAGACTCGACTCAGCAGACTGTCACTGTCAGGTCGGCGGTCAAGTCAGTGGGAGTGGAAGAGAATCAGAGAATAAAAAGAAGAGTATAACATACTAGTCACTGGTGGGGGCAGGTTAGCTATATCAAACATTCGTGCTGAGCACAAAATAAGTTGATCTTGTTCAGTTATTTAATTTATCACTGACTAAAACTGAAACATTGCACTGCACACTGCAGCCTGGACTGGAATCTGAAACTGAAGTAATAGTTATATCTAGTAGTAATGAATATGAACTGTAACTGTAATTATTTATGATGAGTTGCTTGTTCACATGTTGTTATGGTTAGTGTTACTGTCTGACTGTTGACAGAGTTGATTACTGTTACTGTTGTCTAGGTCATTCATTAGACTTGTGACTTAGTCTTTAGTGTTTGTTGGATATTGACTTGTATGAAAATTTGCTACAATCTGTGCTGTGTGCTGTCTTCTTATTATTAAGTTGTTTTATTATTATTTCATTCCTCCTCCTAGTCCTAAGTCTAATCTAAGGCTTAGCCTAAGGAATGAAATAATAATAAAATAAGACAGATTGTAGCAAGTTTTCATACAACAAACACTAAGTCTAATACTAATAATGGCCTAGACAACAACAGTAATTAACTGCCAACAGTCAGACAGTAACACTAACCATAACAGCACGCGAACAAGCAACTCATCATAAATAGTTACAGTTCATTTTGTTTCAGATTCGAGGTTGCAATGTTTCAGTTTCAACGATAAATTAAAGAACTAATTGTAATTGTAACATTATACATAAGCCTCCTTCTCCTATGTCATACATTAACAGAAGTTTTACTGGTCAATCTTTTCATTTTAATTCTATTCCAGCAATATGTCTCGTTTTTTTCGAGCTGGTTCTGACAGTGAAAGTGAATCAGAGGCAAGTGATGACGGAATCCAAGACGTGCGGGCGGCTTTGCCTACCAGGTATGCTCGATCATACATTCTTAGAAAATGAAATATTCTCGTTGCCATATTATTATGATGGGTATGAATTGAAGGTAGGTGTAGTATCATTTGGCACAATGTGACGATTGTTACAAGTTACAGAGACAAGAGTGGAACTACCTGCTTTACATTTACATGGATATCAGATTGTCGATTTTCACAGGTTTTCCGATTCATTGTTGTTGCTGTCAGCAAGCTTTCAATTTGGAGCAGCAAACGTCCTGAAAAGATGTGAAAAATGGAATAATGAATTTAGATCAAAATAATTTTTACTTTTCACAGTGGGCTGATCACCTGCTTGCCTCAAAAAACTTGATCCATAGATTTTCATCTCTGTATCTGGCCATGTGTACTAGTGGGGCACAGACTTGCACTTACCTGGATACGTTTTACCTCGGTCTGCGTATCGATGCCTTTTACTGTCCTCGACCACACTGAGAGCTGGTTCCTACACTGTTTAATCACAATTCTAAAGGCAAAGGGAATAGATAACAAACAAATTTTTACTTTTAGTCTGTGAAAATAGGAAGTTGATTATGGACGTCTCTATTTCTCAATTTGGCTTCACATGTGGTTGTCTATTGTGATTAATCCACTACTGTGGTGACACTGTATGGGGGTAACAAGTGATTATAATCTTCTAATTTGAGTTAAATAACAGTACAATCACATTTAGTTTTGTACACATGTCTTAAAAAATTGGAAAATGGTGTCCCTCTGGTATGCAAAATCATGTTTTAAATTGTTTTTCTTTCATGCTCCTTTTTTCAGTATACAGATTTAATTAAAGAGGCAATACCAGAAACCATTCATTCAATGGAAAATCAACCAACAATGCACCTCAGTGAACACCACAATCTACTTTCATTTTTATTTCATATTTATTATCTTGTTCATTAGCCCTACCACATCTTGAGAAAGATGTTTCTTTCCCTCAATAATTTATGTCCGGTCTGTTTAATTGGGTTCATGTTACATCCGACCACAAAATAGGAAAACTGCCCTATAACTTGTCTTGACACAAACTGCGAGCCAACCTTGGTTTGACATTGATGCTGCAATTGAACTTTTCTTTAGACTAGCCTCTATTCTACTTGCTTCTTACCATTCTTTATGGTTTTACTCAACTAGTGTAGTTTTGGTTTGGAATATTCCTACTTTTTTAAAGCCACTGATACTGATATCCATGCATATGGAGTAGAAGTCTGAATTAATGTTAATGAGTGGAATATGCAGTTCTTTCTCTATTATCTCTTTACATGTCTCATGTTTTTATGGAATTTTGTAATGTATTCATCATATCAAGATATAAATCTTTCTTGCAGTGAGTGTAATCAGCCATAAAGTTGTCTTGAATACTTGAATGTTTTTTGAAAAAAGCAATTTAAGAATTTTATGTGTTTCCATGCTTGTATTCTGCTTCCTTTTCTCATTTTGACATTTTAAGAAATATTTGAATTACAGGGCCGTCTTACAGTTCAGTGATGATGATGAGGAAACAAAACGTGTTGTCCGAAGTGAGAAAGACAAAAGGTGAGTTGATTAATTGCTGTTTTTATGTATATATTTTATATCTTGACACAAAATGATTCAAGTCTCGTAAATTATTGACGGGTGGATGTATATGTGTGTACTTGGAGGATGCTGCATTTGCAGTAGACGTGAATTGAAATACTTACTGGATGAGACAAGTTACTGTTTCATTCGTACATGATTTTAATTTATCTATATGCCACACACTGCCTGTAGCTTTTTAATTATCTGTTCTTCAATTGTGCTATTTGAGCCACACAATTGTAAAATGTTTTGCAGAGGAGTCCTTTGTGTGCTGCGAATTGTCTGATACTGGTACGCTTTGACTGGCGTGGCAGGCACCAGCCTCTAAACCACTTTATAACGTATAAATATACATTTTTTTCCATGGTTATTGTTAAATTTTATAATTTTTTGTTTCCTAAGTTATCGGGTTATCATATTTTAATAAATGACTTCCTCATATTTGGTAGCTAGATCTGCCATTCCCATGATTTCAGGTTTTGATTTTAACTCAGGATTCAATTCTGAATAAATCAGTGTTGTCTAAAGCAACTTCTATTTTTTAGATAGATCTCACCAATTGCTCTTTTTTTAATGGACAGCCTCGTTTATTGACAAATTTTGGTTTCTAATGTTACAAATATAATCATGTGTATTGCAGATATGATGAACTGAAGGATGTCATTAGGAACTTGAAAAACCACAAAAAGATCAAAGACTTCGCAAGTGTTTTGACAGGTAATATTTCTTGATCTACTTCATTTGTTTGGCCTGTATTATTTTCTGTTCTTATCTACTTTTTTTTCTTTGATTTGTCTTCCATTCCTCAATACTGCATTGAGTGGGTCAATGTCTTATTGAGACGCAGGTAGCGTAGCCAGGGTTGATCATTTTTAGGGGGCATGTATAATCAATTGGGGACAGTCATATTTTTATGTATATTTAAGGACAGTTAGGTTGTTTGATTTTAAAAATACACTAAGGTAAGACTCCCGCCCATAGAGTTGGTGCGGTGCATGTCCTGATATTCTAAGTCTATAGAATGTGGCAATGCATCACCCTCTGGATAGAATGCTGGCTGATGGCAGATTACTGTTTTGGTCATCCAATAGATATATCCATTTCTGGACTTGATCAAGTTCAAAGTAAACCACCTCATTGATTAGGTGATGTGTTGATCTTTACACATGTGTTACAGAAAATCAAATTCTTTGACATTGACAATATCAATGAACCTATACAAATGTATTATTTACTCCATTTTCCTAACTATTCCTCTTTCATATCTCACTAGCTTTTGAGAACCTTGGTAAGGCATTTGACAGGGCGAAGAAGGTGATTGAAAGTGAAGGTGTGCCACGCTTTTATGTCAGAACTTTGGTGGAGTTGGAAGATTTTGTCTCAGAGGTTTGTGCGTTATTTCTTCTAATTTTTACTCTAAATGAATCACTTGATAACTGAATGTTGTAATTCAGTATCAATAATGGTACATGCATGCAATTCTGTTGTATCAGGAAACAGTTAAAATGATCTTAATCAGCATAGTAGGCCTACAGTTTCATTTAATGTTTTTGAGGCTTTGGCTTATTGGCCATGATTTTCCAGTTTGATATGATTTGGTCAGAGGTGTTTCGGTCTCAAAACTTGTGGGCAGTGGCACATGTGGTCAAGTGTTAGGTTAGTTTACTTTTCACAAGTCATGTCCTGTTTTGAACACCCAAGCTGAAGTTTTCTGAGATCTGTGTAATTTGATTTGAATGCTGTTGAGTTCATTTTACATTATTTCTCTTTTTCAGTGCTGGGAAGACCGAGAATGGAGGAAGACGATCAACAAGGGCAATTCAAAAGGATTGTCAACTGTCCGTCAAAAGTTGAAGCGTTACAACAAGGACTTTGAAACTGAAATGGGTTCCTACAGAGAGGTAAATTTGAAATTTTTTATTTACATATGTCAGTATGTTTAGGGTTCGTTTAAGAAAAATGAATGTTATTATTTATTTGTTTTGACAATTAGATATTCCAGATGAACCAGCAAACAGTTAAGGAATCATTTTTTATTTATTTTAAAGAAAAAACAAATTTGGTGGCAGATTCTGGGTTCTTTTCAGTCAAAATGTTTAATCACATTATTTGAGTTCTATTTACTACGTACTTTATTTCTCTTCACAGCATCCTGATGTCGGTGATGATGAAGAGAAAGAGGAGGAGGAGGAAGAAAGTGAAGGTTGGTGTTTTTTGTTATTTTAATGTCATTATGATTACCCACTGCAATGACAATACATCAAGTCAAAATGTTTAGTCTCTTCTTATTCGAGGCCTTTGCTGTCCTATTGTATTGCAAAAATCAGAAATGGGTCCCTATGATAAAACCACCTATCCTACTTCCACTGGCCTCTCTTACAAACTCACATACACACACACACACACCATCTCTCTCCATCTATGAACGCCTATTCCTTCTGCCTTACAACCTTTAATACTGACTTCTTTCTCTACTTTTTCCTCCGTTGGCTGAAACATAAAGTTTTGGTTTTTCGTCAAAGTGCTTAATAAAAAATTGCACTTTTTGTGTTAACAACTTTTGTTGTTAAACATTTTCCTCTACGATTTTACATTATAGGTCATAAGACCTTCATGAATAATTGTCAATAATAGGAAAGCAGAGAAAACATGTTTAGAATGATGCATAGAGGGTGAATTATTTTTTTTTCTTCTCCATATTTAGAAGAGGAGGAGGATGAGAGTGAAGATGAAAAGCCAGTCAAGCCAACTCCCAAAGCAGAGAAGACAGCATCAAGATTTACACGGGTATGTAAGGTGGAACGTCAATATGTTTGAAGAAAATGACAACGAAAAATACAGCATGGCAATGTAGTTTTGATATGATTGTATTTTGTGTCTTGAAAAAAAATGTTCAGATTGTGCAGGATTTCTGATTTGGTCAGTATTCTGAAGGCTGATTGAAAAGTGTTATTAATTTGTATCAATTCATAAGCTCATTCATTAGTGTGTGATGATCTAATGCAATATGAAGTTATATATTATATAAACTGACATGTATTTTAGTAAATGTAGCAGTTATGTAGAGTGTAATGATTCTGCTCATTGGAACATAACAATCGGATGCACACTACCTTTCCAATAAGATATTCTGAAATGTTTCGTTAGAAACTCACACAAGCATGCGGAAAAATACAATTTCTTTGATAATAGTCATTGTTGACTCACCCACCACCTTTTTTCCTGTTGATTTTATTGGTCCACATTCTGCTTAGCCACTTCTGTCCTATTTGCTGGGGGTTGAATTACGTTGCTATCATTATATATTAATTTGAATATAGGGTGATGACGATGACGATGATGACTATTCAAGTGATGATATGTCTGAAGATGAGAGTTCTAGCTCTGATGAGGACATGCCTCCTGTATCTAAGCTGACAGCTGAGTACTTCTTGAAGTCGTAAGTAGTGATGTTATTCATCTTTTTTCATATCCTTGTAGCAGAAAATTAGTCTTTATATTCATATTACTTGAAGTTCTGAATTTTTAAAAACCAAAAACACAAAATGAATTCTGTTGTGTCACTGGTATGAATAGCTTCTCGTGCGAGCTGATGCAACCTGGCATATATTTTTATTATTATTTTTAAAAAAATAATGCTATTTATCTTGTGCTTTTATTTTCCATCACATTTCATTAACATTATAGAAAATGTGTTTGACTTTTATGATATTGGGGGGCTATGTCTGTAAAAATAACGGGAAAGGTTGTAGTGAAAGTGAGGGGATGAATACAAAAGCCTGTTCTGACTTGTGTGGGACATCAATCTTATTAGGATTTTGATATGAAAACGTATCTGATTCTTTCTGTGTTGTAATAGAACAACAGAAATGGAAGCTCAAAAGAGGGAAGAAAGGAAGAGATTGAGGAAAGAAGAAAAACTCACTCGTAGGAAAGAAGAAGAAGCTGAAGATGAGAATTGGACGACTGTCAAAGGAGGTGCCGGTACTCAACTTGTCATGGTGAGGAACTCGTTTTACTCTGAAACCATAAAATATGTTACACTATAATGGTTAGCCTGTTTGCTAAACATCTTGAGCTTATCAATAAATTTTTACTGTATCAAGTATATTTGAACCAATTTTGAGAACAAGTTAAAGTGATAAGTATTATTCATGATAAAATTATAACATTTCTAAAATTAGATAATTCCAAGAATTGATTATTGAAGTATTCATTCTTAACCATATAGTCTAGCATATGATTCTGAAATCACACTAAATGAATCCTCTCCCTCAAATAGGAGAAGCCTAAGATGTTCGCCAAGGACCAGGAAATCAATATAGAGGCTGTCATAAAGAAACTCAACGAGATCATCTCCTTGAGAGGAAAGAAAGGCACAGACCGTTCCTTGATGATTGACTGGCTTAGGGAACTGAAGAGCATCGCTGAGGCAAATAATCTTAGTGAGGCCTTGAATGTCAAGATCTGCTTCAATATCATGGCGGCAATTTTTGACTACAACCCCAACATTGCCACGTGCATGAGGAACGAGATGTGGGAGGGGTAAGGATGTTTTATTATAATTATTCCCATTTGGATGCTTTTCTCAATTGCCTGTCTAGGTCCAAGTCGATTTCTCAGGGCTGGATACTGCACCTTGCATTTGTATGCAAACCCATGTATCTTCTCCGACAAAAAAAAGTTCTGACATTGAAGCACATGTTGTATTTCATGGGAGGGTTTGCTATGGTGTTTTCTGGGATTCTTCAAATGATCTACTCGAAAAATGAAACGTGTCTTAATAAAGTGTTAATGATTAGTCTTATTTGATATTTGACTTAAATTTCTAAAAAAAAATAGTATCTTAACTGTAAATATGTTCTTACAGCAAAATGAATACTGCTTGATATTGCCCTAATTTCTTTTCAATCCGGTTGAACAAGCTGAAGTCTGTTCAAGTTTGGTGTAGATCAGTCCACTTGTGGCAAAGAAATGAACATTTCTTTGGGTTGCACGCTTGTCTGGTCATATGATATAAGAAAGATGTGATCGCCCCTTTTTTTGCATTTTCGATACTAAGCATGTATATCTTGCTCCCACACCTTTTTCAGGTTGTAGCAAATTGAAAGAGATCCTCAATTTTTAATAACCAATTTCTCAGGTTTCACACTTAATTTAACATATTGTGTTTGTTCTTCTTCAGATCGTGTTTGCCTACTATCATTGAACTGTTGGATACTCTTATGAATAATGAGGATATTACTGTGGGAGAATTTATAATGGAAGATGCGGAACAGTTTGAGGTGTGTAAGCCATGCATAAGTTGAATTATGTTAATTTTTTGGGAGCAGGTGCTGATAGTAAAAACATAATGATAACAAGGAAAATGTTGCCATACCATTGAGAGATAGTAAACCAGAATAGAAAAATGATTGTGGAAATGGGGTGATTGAACCCATGCCTACATCTGCAACACTGCCTTACCAACAATCGCAGACTGATTGAGCCATGCAGTCATCCCTGAACATTTTCCTACTATTATTCTATTAGTTTGAATGATAAGACTTCTGTAGTGACATTTTACTTTTTTTTTTGAAAATAATCTTTTTGTTTCTTTCACAGTACATATGATTTTTATTTATTTCTTCCCCAAAATTATTTGGGGGGGGGGGGGGGGTAATTATGATACTATTTATAGGGCTCAGTCTTTTTAAACAACCTCACTTAGCTTGCTTTGATATTCCTCCAACCAAAGCTTAGATGGAAGTAGTTTTTGAGACTTGAAATTACCACGTATCGTTTTGTCATGTTTATTGATAAATTTGTTTTTATATCAGTGGTGATTGATATTGTTGTTATTTCTTTTCAGAAACCTCCTTATCGTATCCGTGGTTGTATTCTTACCATGATTGAAAGATTGGATGAAGAGTTTACGAAAATGCTGCAGGCTTGTGATGCCCACAGCACAGAATTTGTAGACAGGTAAGGTTGAGATTGTTTGAGGATTTATGTGGATGTAAGATTGATGCAAGTGACATGAAATTGTACTCTCTCTTGTCTAATTGTTCATCACTCATAACAACCTATTAAGGTCATCAAAGATTTATGGAAAACAGCAACAAATGCATTAGATTTGAAGTACCTCATCAAGGCAATTTACACAGTAGCCCAGGCAAAAATGTCAGATGCCTCTTCAGCAGAACGGCAATAAGTAAAGCCATATCTGTTTTTGATATCATTAGAAAGCTGGGATTCAGCTATTCTGTAATGGAGAATGCCAATAACATTAAATGTGATAACATTGAACTTGGGGGTACAGTTTCAGAATAATGATCCTGATATTATATTTTCTTTTTGTCTTCTTCATCTGAATGTTAGGTCAAAAGATCTTACTGTACCTTAACAATATTAAAGAAATAATCTGAATATAATTGACTTTTCTTTTTTTATTTTATATACAGACTGAAAGATGAGCAAGGTATTTGTGACATTATATGTAAATTGGAAAAATACTTGCAAAAGAACCAGAACAGTGAGGAAATATGTCGAGTCTATTTGAGGCAGGTGGAGCACATGTACTACAAGGTATGGGTGAACACTTGTTTAGATAAGTTGTGTGTGTATATTGTTCGGATTGTTTGATTTTTACCTATGCAGCATAATTTTGGTGGCATTTAAAACCTTGTTACCACAAGCGAAAGTAATATTTTGATGAGTGGTTTTGGTTTTATCTTGTTTTGTGTTTGGGAATATATTGAAATAGAGTTATAATGAAATAAATTACCATGTCCCCCAAGAGTTCATTAAAACTTTTGGGGTGCATTTCATTAAACAAAATAATTAAGGATTTCACTTGGCATACTTACGTTGTAAATAACAATAACATGTTGAATATGCATTCCTTGACCCAAAAATCTGTTTGTCACAAGTTTATTAGAAAGATCCTGTTTGCTGTTGATTGTGTGTGCATCTTTTAAAGTGGCAACGAAAATGGAGCTGCATATTATTATTATTATTCAGAGATTTTGTATTATATTATTTGTTATCTGTTTTCAGTTTGATGCCACAGCCTTTGACAAAGAAAAACAGGAAGCTGTAAGTATTTTTTATTACTGATTTCATAATTGTATCTTTGTAAGAATTTTTTACTTTCATTTTATGGGCCTAGATTCATAATTCTTCACCATATGTATATTTCTGCACCGCAGAATTAGTTTAATTAGTCAATAATTCTATTTTGAAATGACAATCACCTCCCTCTCCCTCCGTTTCTTTCTTTTTCTCTTTGTCTCTATTGTCTCTCTCTCTCTCTCTCTCTCTCTCTGTCTCTCTCTCTCTCTCTCTCTCTCTCTCTCTCTCTCTCTCTCTCTCTCTCATCACTCACCCTCTTACACTAGACACATACTCAGATAAGTGCTTTTGAAAAGCCAATTTGTACTATATATTCTTTTTTTCCTCCTTCCAATAGGAAAACACATCAGAGAAAGAAATGGACAAGATGTGCAAGTTCATTTATGCCAAGGACAACACTGACAGGCTACGAACCCGTGCCATCCTGTGCCACATCTACCACCACGCCATGCACGACCGATGGTTCCAGGCCCGTGATTTGATGCTGATGTCTCACCTTCAGGACAACATCCAACATTCGGATGTATCCACACAGGTGGGTTATTGGGTGGTGTTTACACCTTGAAGTGACCATGTCACAACTTGGGGTCAATTTTCATTTCACCAAGGTTCTTGTGCAGTATTCGTTTACCAGTTTCTTTTCGGATCTGCTTTATGTCAGCCTGTACTAACAATATTTCTCATGAAATTGCAGCATTTCGTTAAAGAGAAAACAAGAAGCCTCACAGCTATCCAGTTTACTTGTAATGATGCACTTTAGTATTTTTAGGCATCTCTGACAGTCTCTGCGTTTATTGATCAGAACAAGGCGTTTGTTGGTGAAATTAATAAAGGAAGCATTAACAAGCATCTTATATGCCAGGAACATTTCACCCATGGAAAATCTAGAAGGTTTTGAAATGATAATTTTTCATGAGAGTCGAAAAAACTTTTTCTTCTTCTCTCAAGCACTAACCATTTTAGATGTTTCATTCTGGCATTTGTGACGTTCCAGACCTAGATCAGCCGATGCGCCATATTTTAAACTACAAGTCAATACTTGTGACTTAATTTTGATGAAATCTGGATATATTATATAGTATTTTTAATGAAAACTCCAGAAATTAATGATGATTGATTTTTGTCTGTTTTGTTTAGATCCTGTACAATCGTACCCTTGTCCAGCTTGGTTTGTGCGGATTCCGTCAAGGCCAAATCAGAGATGCCCACAATGCTCTTGTCGACATTCAGAGCAGCAACAGGGCCAAGGAACTTCTAGCTCAGGTAAAATTACAAAACATTTTTGATTATTGATAAGCATGTGTTGCCCTACAGCTTTGTTTTGTTACATTTGTGAAGCTGGACTTATTTGCTTGTTTTACAGTTCCTTATCCATAGCTTCAGTGGGACCAAACACCCCCTTCCCTCACTATTGTGCCCTACAACGCAAAGTGATGTTGTCAGAAAGTGTTGGAGGAGAGAGGAAAGCAAACGTTAAAAAATGATCAAAATCTTTTTGAATGAGATAGGAAATATGATTCCTGACAAATATATTCCGATTGTAACTGGTGTCAGTTAATTGCCTTGCACCTGTTTTGATGTATATCAAAATACATTTTTGTGTTTGAAAATACAATTCACCTAATTGACCTCGCTTGGTGGAAAGGTTACAAATGTACCATTACCATGCAAAGCATAAATGTACCATTACCATGCAAAGCATATATACAAGTTTCAGGTTTTGTCAAAAATAATATAATTTTCAGGGCGGAAGTTAAGTTATGCAGAGAGTAAAGTAACTTCATGCATCAATCTGTCGTATTGAAAACAATTCAAGATTTTGTTTGAAAGTCTCATTCAATTCAGCATTTTTGCGATACAAAGTAGGTCTGTATTAAGTTTCTGCATCATATTACTTTTTCAAGGGCTTGGTGCCTCAGAGGCAACACGAAAGAACCCCTGAACAGGAGAAGATTGAGAAGCGTCGTCTGTTGCCGTACCACAAGCACATTAATTTGGAGCTGTTGGAGTGTGTGTACCTGGTCTCTGCTATGCTTTTGGAGATCCCTTATATGGCTGGTAAGAATATGTTACAACATATTTATAAGATTTTCTCATTCCTGGTAGGTAGAAAGGTGAAATTTTCTATTTTTCTATTTATTTTATTTCCTCTTAGTCTAATTAGTTAATTGACATATCAATGTAATCCAGGAAAACTTGTCTATTTTGTAGACTTACGAAAAAGCCTTTGACTCAGTTAAGCAAAAGAAACTATGACAAGGCTTAGTCAGACATGATGTAGAAGAGGAGCTAATAAAAGCAGTAGAGTCATTTTATTTTAATTAATCAGGTTCAAATATCAGGTAAAAATTCAACTAGATTCAAAATAGATAGAGTAAGACATGATGTAGAAGAGAAGCCTGCTTTTATTTATCATTTTATTGGATTCAATTTAACAAGAATGTAAAGTTTTGAGACCACTAAATGTAGGTATGTGTAAAGTGGTCCGTTCATCATTCCTTCTCTGCTATATTTTTGGTGTGCAGCCCATGAGCTGGATGTGAGGAAGAGGATGATCAGTAAAAATTTCCACCATGTGCTGAAGATGAGTGAGAGGATGACCCTGACTGGACCCCCTGAGAGTATGAGGGAACACGTCGTGGCTGCCAGCAAAGCCATGAAGAATGGAGACTGGAAGAAGTGTAGGGATTATATCATCAATGAAAAGATGAATGCCAAGGTGAGAAGGGGTTGGTGTATTAAAAGGAATTAGGTTTGAAAGATTTGGAACCTTAGAGAGGGATATTGACACTGTTTGACCCTTCTCTGTTGAGATGTCTGGTTGTTGCACTTTATTTTTAGGAATCAGAGCCTTCTGACGATGTTAGGGCTTGGGAGCAGATCGGTATGATTTAATCGGACATTGTATTATTTTTATGTATCTGAATTACTTTGTACTGTTGATATGTTTGTTTTTAAACTATATGTGTGAATATGCTAGTGTCTAAAAGAAAAATAGTATAACTTGTTTAGTTTGTCCTGTAGATAATTTCATGTTATAGAAACCAGTCTAAAAACTAGATGTGTTATTTACCCAAAAGTTTTAATGATGGATGTGGCTAATTTTTTAGCATCAAACAGTTAAGTACCATAATAATTTAGAAATGAGATCATGTTACCATGGTTGTACACTATCCCTGTTTACTGTCATATTTTTAGATGAGAGCGCTTAAACATAACAGCATCATGTCTCTTGTTTGAAAAATATTTTTTGCCATGTTTGTATTTTCCCAATTTTAGATTTGATAATGATACGACATATATTATTTCTCTTCCAGGTGTGGGACCTATTCTTTCAAGCTGACAAAGTGCGTAACATGATCTGTGAGAAGATCCAGGAAGAATCTCTGCGTACATACCTGTTCCGTTACTCTTCTCTGTACGACTCGCTGAGTCTGCCCAAGCTGGCCACCATGTTTGAGATTGAATCAGCCCTGGCCCACGCCACCATCAGCAAGATGATCATCAATGAAGAACTCATGGTAGGAGGGATAGAATATGGCCGCAGATTGTTTGTTTGTTAGTTTATTGAGTCACCTTTATACCGCAAAAAGCAGTGTAGGGGCCAGCCATATGTCAAGCTCTAAAGGGTGCAGATGACAAATGGAAGTAAATCCAAACGTCAATGAGGACATGCACCACTCATCACCTAACACATGGCTAGAAAGACGAGCAGGTGATGAGCCCACTGCGTGTCTGCAGATTGTTTTAATTCAATTCCCCTCTCACTTCTCGGGGCTAACCCACATCCTAGAATGGCATTTGGTTGTAGATTTTCCCCATCCATGTATCTGACATTTAAATTTTTACCAGGAGGGGGAGATACTATAAGTGATTTTTATTAATACATCTCTTGTTGTTTTCGACATTAATGTAGCAGTAGCATGGAATTTTTATGTTATAGATTTAATAAATTTTGTTGTAATTACTTTGGTTGCAAAAGCCGCCACTGACCGTTATTTTACTTGTGTGTTCCCAGGCATCCCTTGACGAGCCAACTCAGATTGTCGTGATGCATCGTACCGAGCCCACCCGTCTCCAGTCCCTGGCCTTGCAGCTGTCGGACAAAGTCGGATCTTTGGTGGACAACAATGAGAGGATTATGGAGATCAAGCAGGGCAACTTTTTCTTCAATAAAAGCAGTAAGTTGACTCGGCAGCGAGGGGTGTGGGGCGGGTTGCTTCGTTATTATCCTTATGTCTCTTAACGTACACAAAGCATGGGAAACACTTTATCATTGGCTTTAATGTAACGACGCGTCAAAAAAATAGTAATGATACTCTCTTCACCTTCTTCTTCGGAAACATTGTATCACATGCTAGCCATATTTTGATTTGCCTCAAATCGTTTGGATGATTTGTTATTGACTGTCACGCAGCATATGGTTGGCATTCCTTTTGTTTCTATCTCCTTGCTATCGGGGAAAAAATCATATAATAGGATTGATGACAGAATGTGTCCTTTCTTGGGGGGGGGGGGGGGGGGGGGGGGGGGGGGGGGGGG